>JABSTQ010011069.1:600000-851198 GCA_013358835.2 Ixodes persulcatus | reverse complement strand
CTTGACCTTTGACCTTGACCCCGTGACCTTGACCTTTGACCCCGTGACCCCGTGACCTAACCTAACCTAACCTAACCTAACCTAACCTAACCTAACCAAGTGACCTTGACCTTTGGACACCGTGACCTTGACCTGACCTTTGACCCCCTTTGACCCCGTGACCTTTGACCCCGTGGACCTTTGACCCCGTGACCTCTTAAAGTACGACAAACGACTTTGACTGCGACCCCGTGACCTTGACCTTGACCTATGACCTTGACCTTTGACCCCAAGATGGCCGCCAATGACCTTGACCTTTTGACCTTGACCCCGTGACCCGTGACCTTTAGGATCTAAGATGGCGGGCCTAACCTACCTTGACCTCCGGATCGTGACCTTGAACCCATTGTTCGGTGGACCCTTGACCTATTTCCAGTCTTTTTCGTCCTTTTGACCTTGACCTTGAACTTTGACCTTGACCCCGTGACCCCGTGACCTTGACCCCGTGACCTTTGACCCCGTGACCTTTGACCTTTGACCCCGCGACCCGGTGACCTAACCTAAACTAACCTAACCTAACGTAACCTAACCAAGTGACCTTGACCTTTGACCTTTGACCCCGTGACCTTTGACCCCGTGACCTTTGACCTTTGACCCCGTGACCCTGCGACCCCGTGACCTAACCTAAACTAACCTAACCTAACCTAACCTAACCAAGTGACCTTGACCTTTGACCTTTGACCCCGTGACCTTGACCTTTGACCCCGTGACCTTGACCCCGTGACCCCGTGACCTTGACCCCGTGACCCCTTAAAGTACGCGAAACGACTTTGACGCGACCCCGTGACCTTGACCTTTGACCTTGACCTTTGACCCCAAGATGGCCGCCAATGACCTTGACCGTGACCTTTGACCTATGACATCAGCAAGTATTTATTTTGATTTTTTTATTACGAAAATATAAAAATTATTATAAAATAAAGTAATGACGTCATCACCTTGAAACTATATATAAGGTGGCAAACGTTTAGGAGCTCATGTGATTAAAGTATCATGACCCCATGACGTCAGCAAGTATTTATTTGATTTTTATTACGAAAATATAAAAATTATTATAAAATAAAGTAATGACGTCATCACCTTGAAACTACTATATAAGGTGGCAAACGTTAGGAGCTCATGTGATTAAAGTATCATGACCCCATGACGTCAGCAAGTATTTATTTTGATTTTTTTATTACGAAAATATAAAAATTATTATAAAATAAAGTAATGACGTCATCACCTTGAAACTAATATATAAGGTGGCAAACGTTAAGGAGCTCATGTGATTAAAGTATCATGACCCTTGACGTCAGCAAGTATTTATTTGATTTTTTTATTACGAAAATATAAAAATTAATATAAAATAAAGTAATGACGTCATCACCTGAAAACTAATATATAAGGTGGCAAATGTTTAGGAGCTCATGTAATTAAAGTATCCTGGACCCTAGGACGCAGCAAGTATTATTTTGATTTTTTTATTACGAAAATATAAAAATTATTATAAAATAAAGTAATGACGTCATCACCTCGTAACTTTTATATAAGTTGGCAAATGTCGAGGAGGTCACGTGGTTAGATTATCATGACCCTACTATGCCCCTGAGTATTTCTAAAGCATTTTGTATATCTTACAAGAATTAAGCCTCGTTTGAGCGAAGCAGTGACGTCACGACCTTGAAAAAATTATCCAAGATGGCCGACGACGGTGACGTCACGTGATATAAGTCACGTGACCCTATTCACGTCTGGACTCTAAAAATCGAATTTAATCGTATGTCGTACCGAAACCGAAACTAGATTGAAATAGCCTAACAGTTTACCTGATGACCTTGCATTTTTTATGCAAGATGGCCGCCAATGACCTTGACCGTGACCTTTGACCCCGTGACCTAACCTAACCTAACCTAACCTAACCTAACCAAGTGACCTTGACCTTTGACCTTGACCTTTGACCTTTGACCCCGTGACCTAACCTAAACTAACCTAACCTAAACTAACCTAACCTAAACTAACCTAACCACGTGACCTTGACCTTGAACTTTGACCTTGACCTTTGACCCCAAGATGGCCGCCAATGACCTTGACCTTTGACCCCGTGACCTAACCTAAACTAACCTAACCTAACCTAACCTAACCTAACCAAGTGACCTTGACCTTTGACCTTGACCTTTGACCTTTGACCCCGTGACCTAACCTAAACTAACCTAACCTAAACTAACCTAACCTAAACTAACCTAACCACGTGACCTTGACCTTGACCCCGTGACCTTGACCTTTGACCCCAAGATGGCCGCCAATGACCTTGACCGTGACCTTGACCCCGTGACCTTGACCTTGACCTTGACCTTGAACTTTGACCTTGACCCGTGACCTTTGACCTATGACCTTGACCTTTGACCTATGACCTTGACCTTTGACCTATGACCTTGACCTTTGACCTTGACCCCGTGACCCCGTGACCTTGACCTTGAACTTTGACCTTGACCTTTGACCCCAAGATGGCCGCCAATGACCTTGACCGTGACCTTTGACCCCGTGACCTAACCTAAACTAACCTAACCACGTGACCTTGACCTTGACCTTTGACCCCGTGACCTAACCTAAACTAACCTAACCTAACCTAACCTAACCTACCTACCTAACCTAACCTAAACTAACCTAACCTAACCTAACCAAGTGACCTTGACCTTTGACCTTGACCTTGAACTTTGACCTTGACCTTTGACCCCAAGATGGCCGCCAATGACCTTGACCTTTGACCTTTGACCCCGTGACCCCGCCAACGGCCCGTAAAGTACGCGAAACGACTTTGACGCGACCCCGTGACCTTGACCCGTGACCTTGACCTTGACCTTGACCCCGTGACCTTGACCCCGTGACCTTGACCTTTGACCCCGTGACCTAACCTAAACTAACCTAACCACGTGACCTTGACCTTGACCTTGACCTTGAACTTTGACCTTGACCCGTGACCTTGACCCCGTGACCCCGTGACCTTGACCTTGACCTTTGACCTTGACCCGTGACCTTGACCCCGTGACCTTGACCTTGACCTTGAACTTTGACCTTGACCTTTGACCCCGTGACCTTGACCTTTGACCTTTGACCCCAAGATGGCCGCCAATGACCTTGACCGTGACCTTGACCTTGACCCCGTGACCCCTTAAAGTACGCAAAACGACTTTGACGCGACCCCGTGACCTAACCTAACCTAACCAAGTGACCTTGACCTTTGACCCCGTGACCTTGACCTTGAACTTTGACCTTGACCCCGTGACCCCTTAAAGTACGCGAAACGACTTTGACGCGACCCCGTGACCTTGACCCGTGACCTTGACCTTGACCTTGACCTTTGACCCCAAGATGGCCGCCAATGACCTTGACCTTTGACCTATGACCTTGACCTTTGACCTTGACCTTGAACTTTGACCTTGACCTTTGACCCCGTGACCTTTAGATCCAAGATGGCGGCCTAACCTACCTTGACGTCCGGATCGTGACCTTGACCCATTTTTCGGTGACCTTGACCTATTTCCAGTCTTTTTCGTCCTTTTGACCTTGACCTTGACCCCGTGACCCTGCGACCCCGTGACCTTGACCCCGTGACCCCTTAAAGTACGCAAAACGACTTTGACGCGACCCCGTGACCTTGACCTTTGACCCCGTGACCTTTGACCTATGACATCAGCAAGTATTTATTTTGATTTTTTTATTACGAAAATATAAAAATTATTATAAAATAAAGTAATGACGTCATCACCTCGTAACTTTTATATAAGTTGGCAAATGTCGAGGAGGTCACGTGGTTAGATTATCATGACCCTACTATGCCCCTGAGTATTTCTAAAGCATTTTGTATATCTTACAAGAATTAAGCCTCGTTTGAGCGAAGCAGTGACGTCACGACCTTGAAAAAAATATCCAATATGGCGGACGACGTACTCTATCGAAAGACGTATGGGTCAACTTGCTCGAACATTGTCGTCAAAAAGTTATCGAATTTTTCGTAAAACGGCGATGATGCGTATTTGGGCTCTTGACCTTTAGGCCTGGGGTCAATGACCTTGCAACTATTTTTAGAAAATTCCCCTTTGAATTACCTATCCAACGGTGTAAGGTTCGTTGACCTCGGTTCGGTAGTTATTTAAATATTGCCATTTGTAGCCTTCCTGTGTCGCAGCGCACGACCGATTCCAAACGCAGAATTCGGGGTGGTTCGAGTGTTTCACAACTTACCTCAAATCTTTCGAGTATCGACTCGATTCTTATCTCCACTTGTTCTCTGTCGCCCCTGGACTCGACAGACACCAGTTTCGTTCTTTTTGATGCTTGTTTGGCTGAATAAACGGTGGTTTAAGTTTCAGCCATGTGCTTTTGTATATATTTTCATTGGCGGCCATCTTGACCTGGGAATCTGTCATGAGAGCTCCCGGGCTTAATTTTCGCTCTAGAGACTCGATCTTGGTATCAAACTTGAGCTCTCGGTGCGTAGAACAAGCGCCGAGTCTAGTTTAAGTCCGATCGAGTCAATATTTTACTGTAGAGCAAGGTTCCGATCTACCTCATTGGAATGCATGTATTTCGTTATTATGGGCCTTCCCGGGCTTAATTTTCGGTCCCGAGACTCGATCTTGGGCTCAAACGTGAGCATTCGTTGGGTGGAAGGAGCGACAGGTCTAATTTAACTCCGATCGAGTCAATATTTGACTGTACAGCAAGGATCCGATCTACTATATGGAATGCATGTGTTTCTGTTGTTGCTATGGGGCTCACCGCTCATCCACCTTTGCTTTTATTTGCAAAACTGTTTTTGTTTCTTGTATAGCACCGGCCAATGACCCTTTCAAAAGTTATTTGAAAACTTTATCTGCTCTGGATTTTAAATGGCAACACCGTTGGGTCCTGTAGCCGAAAGAATTTTTTTCAAGGCTTTGGAACCTCCTTTCGTAAAGTTATTTGAATTGAAAGTAGAGTCCCCTTGTACCTTGCTACCTGTCAAGTTTCAAGCCTTCAGCTCCACCGGTTTTCTCTTGAGAGCCCTTGGCGACCGAAATTCGTACGCATAGAGTTACGTCGCAGAACCAATTTTTGACCTTGCTTCTTTAATTGACGTCCATTTGGTTTAATGATTGTCTTTTCACGTGACGGTGATGTCAAATATCCTGTATGCACGAAACGAGCACGTAGGACAGCCCGGTTGGTACGTCACGGCTGTCCGCAGACGCGCCGAGACGAGCCCCGGTACGCCTTGGCCGACGCATTTTTTTGCTCGGCTTTTGTACTTTCTTACGTAAACTCCTTTCGAATCCACGTATAGTATGTATGTCCCATTGTACACGAGAAATTCGAACACTCCACGTCGAGCGGTGTTCCGTCGACAGCCCCCTACGTCCCGGGGCGGGGGCGTGCGGAGTTCCGCGCCAAACCGTTTTGTCCGCCTTGTGCCTGGAAATCACGTTTGTTTCGAATAAAATGTGTCTTGGCATGTTACGGTGATGGCCAAGTAATGCCCAGGCCACAGTTTTCACCTGTGAAATGCATCTTTATTACCAAACAGCTGACCCCCCCCCCTTTCCAAAATGTCGAAAAATGAGCACTACCAACAGAGTTTGGCTTTATTAAGGAAACTTCCAGACTAGCTGTATTAACGAACGTGGACTCGTTCGTTAGATGAGGAAACGAAGAAGTCGTGTCAAAAAGAATCATCGTTCTAGCACTCTTAGTTTCCGAGCGATCACCACTACAACACCAACAGCTGACTGCCTCGTTAATTCACGATGCCACCAAAATCTGCACTTTTGATTTTTTTGCAAGAAAACCACGCTAGCTGTCACTGTAAAAATTGGCACACCGTTTCTTCATTACAAGTTGTCACTTACCTCTAAAAATGGTAATCCAATGACTCTTAGTTTTCACTGCACACCAAAAACAAAAATCAGCTGATTTCTCAAAGTGATGTTTTATTAGGTGAATAAAAGGACTTTCACGTTAGCTGGCTCGATGATATCGCGCACACACTTTCCTATTGCTAGCGCGAGCGTGGCCCGAAATCCTTGTAGTTCTAGGTAGCATAGTTTTTTGCAAAAACCTGCTAGCGGCACTTCCATGAAGCACATGTGGTCGGCACCCTTTTCATAATCGTTGATATCTCGCGATTCACATCAGATAACACAATTTCACTGCACACAGATCTTCCTTGGATGTTGTTTTCACCAACACACTCGATGAATTCACTCGAGAAGTCTTGATTATCCACAGGTCGAGCAGGGAAGTTGGAGGAGGTCGTTGGTCTCGGACGCAAATTCCAAAAACAGTCCTCGTGAATAAAACGGGTTTCACACGAGCTGTCCCGATGAAACTCGCACCGTTCGTCCCACTTTCGAGCGCGATCCTCCTGCGAAAGTTTCAGCGTTCTAGCTATCATACTTTTTTTGTACGAATTAATTTCAGATTTACACCAGTCGACAAAAACCCCATTGAGTGACGCCGCAAAACTAAAGTATGAAAAGTACACTTTAACATGGGCTACATAGATGAACTTGGGCTCGAATGATCCTTGTATATTCTACTCACTTCCCTGTAAAAAGAATTCTCCTAGCTATCCTAGTTTCCGAGCTACGCGCGATAGCATCATTTTCAGTTCGGAAGAAACACGTGGCGGCCATCTTGCTTTTTGCAATACCCGGCCAAAACCAGGAATGTGCTATAACTTTCTTAATACTCCACATAAATACATGAAACTTGTTGTGGAACACGTGTCTCTCAGGCCTTTTTAAAAAGGAAACAAGTCCCAAGTTCCTAGCTTCAATATTAATTAACTAGCAATTAATCTTAGATTTTCAAAATGGCGCCCGCCGGGTTCCGATTCAGAAACTATAGGCTTCAAAAATTCGTATAAAATCACCAATTCATGCTACGAGTGCGCGCTTTGGACCATATATCCGGCCCACCAAGCCCATCATTTGACCAAAATCAAAGTGTCTCTATTTTTTTTTTTTTTTTTTTTTTTTTTTTTTTTTATAAGTCCGACATGGGGAAATTTCGTCCTCTTCCCTGTCCGAGGGAAAAAATCGTCATTTTTTCAGATTTCGGGAAATTGTTCCTCTCGTCGAGATCTACAACTTTTCCTTATGACATTTTTGTCTAGGACCAACCGTTTCCCTTATAAAAATTCCTAAAGGTTTTTTGCTCCTGGCCGCAGACGCCTCTAGCTCGCTTAATACTTGGCCTAAAGACTTCATTTTTGGCTTAAAAAAAACTAGATTTTGAGCTCTACACAACGATAGTTCATATTTAATGATCCGACCAGTAAAAAAAAAGATATAAATTTTTCAAAATTTTTGAAAAGTGACTTTTTGTTAAACGCTTGTGAAAAAAAAACTACTCGTCGAAAAAATTTTTACTTTTGATATTATCTGCCCAGATATATTGTCTATCACATATATTTTTTCCTGATTTTTCACAGTTTTTTCTACTTAAAAAATTAATTGCCAGTGATATCTGCATGACAAAAATCAGTGTGGTACATTATTTTATCTTCTACATATACATATAAAAAGAAAATTTTTATAAAAATTTTAATTACTTTTTTATATCAATACCCATAACCTAACTTTACCCTAAATATTCTAACTTTAAACATTAACCTAATTTATAACCTACCCAACCTAACCCCAACCCAAACCAACAACCCAACCTACCTAACCTAACCTACAACCAACCCCAACCTACACCCTAACCAACCCCAATAACCACCCAACACCTAACCTACTACCTACCACCTAACACCTAACTAACCTACCCCTAACCTAACCCTACACCCACCTACACTAACCTAACCTAACCACCAACCAACCAACCTAACTACCTACCCACCAACAACCCAACCAAAACTAACCTAACCTAACCCAACCAACCTAACCTAACTAACTACCCACCCAACCTAACCCAACCACCAACCTAACCAACCTAACCTACCAACCAACCCAACCTAACCCAACCTAACCACAAACCTAACCTAACCTACACCTAACCACCTAACCAACCTACCCCAACCTAACAACCAACTAACCCACCTAACCTAACCCAACTACCAACCCAACTACCTAACCTACCCAACTAACTAACCCAACCCAACCAACCTACCTAACCCAACCCAACCAACCCAACCCACCCCCAACCCAACCCAACCAACCTAACCTAACCTAACCTCCGCATATCACCGGGAACAGTAGCATAAATAGTTCTTTTCTTGTTTTCTCATGCATGCTTTCGAAGAATCGCGCACAACACGAAAGGAGCTTAAACATGTTGTATTATAGACAAACCTCGTTATACACAGGACTCCATCTTAGTCCAAAGAAAAAAGTAGCACTAAACCTAAACTTACGTAGTCAATAACAGCTTAACAGATGTAGGGTGTGGCGAATCTTGAGCCTTTGATAATCACGCCACAGCCAATGAGACGGGGGCATTAGATAAAAGGAACGCCGAAGGACCAATCAGGAAGCAAGAAGCTCTGAGATAACAAGCCACGCTCTGCCTTTTTTAAGCTTTCGGTGGCTTTACTCCGTTCCACAATGACTTGGTGAATTGTGAAGGGTGCGGCCTCCATGACCGAATAAGAGCGTCGGAGCGAGGCACTGTGACTCGACGTCACGGGAACGTGTGTGTCACTGCGCCAAATGCGAGACCCGGAGAATCCGGCGGTTGTCTCCTGGCCAAGAGTCGTGTGCTGCAGAACCAACCAACTTCGCATGAGCGCCCACCACCACAAAATTGCCGTCCGCTAATAGAGCACTTCGAAAGCAGTTCATGAGACAACTATACGCTCAATTTACACGCGATTCTGTGTCGGGTACTAATTCCAGGGCCCAGTGCAGTCTTTCGAGTGGAAGCATTCGAAGTCTTTCTACGAACTCCCGACCCTTGTGAGCCAAATAAATTAAATAAATAAAATGAAATTGCACTGCTACAATCGCCAACGGCGACGGCGCTACGAGGAGAAAGAAAATCGGGAGCAGATACGGTTGCGATGTCACTTCTTTTGTTCAAACATAATTGAAACTGCTAGATTCGTGAAGACATTATCGATACAGATAGAATCGCATAAGTTCAATTGCCTTTTAAAGAAGAAGTCCAGAACCAGTTTTTGTTCCTGACACCACGGTTGCTGTATAGGTAACGAGGCCTCCGTGGCCTGGACCATAGAGTGTTTTCCCGTGCCTTGCTCCGACGCTCTCATAGGGTCGTGGCGGCAGCAGCCGGCACAAAAACGGCTACCGCGAGCTCTACTCCTTGTTCGGTTGGGGTGGAGACACTGGATTCTGAGAAATAGCGCGAAGCTTCCCGTATGATTCCACTTTGGTCCACAGGGTTATCAGTGTCTCTGGACTTCTACACTTTTAGCAATCCGATTCGAATTCCGGTAACAGGTTGCTTTATGAAGATTTTTTTTTGTATTTTAAGATTTTGTTATCCACACAAAGGCTGACACAAGTGGGCATCTTTGCACCTGCCACCAAATACGGTGTCGGGGCTTGGGTGCATTTAAAACTAATTTCCCTCTCTTGAAATGAGCAAATAGAACAATTTCATTGTAAGAGACCCATGAAGATAACCATGATTGGCAAGTTGATTGCATAGCAGTTCCAAAGACGGACATCTTGGAGGTGAACGCTTTTAAAGTATTGACGCTTCATTGCGATCCTGGTGCGACTTGTTTGGAACGACCCTTTTGAAGTTTTGAATGAACCGAAGTGGTGATTACCATGGCAACGGAGACTGATCAGCGCATCGCCTTGCGACGTTTTGGTATTATATGTTTGTAACTCTTTGTGTCCGCCTAGCGGGAAGAAAAGGCAATTTGCGCTACTTCCGGATCTCAAGTAACACTACATTGGGGCAGGGGGGGAATGACCCAGGATATGGTCATGAAGTTGTATTTCAACGAACACCATGAATTTCGCATGTAAATCGCAGATAAAAAAGGTTAGCTTCCGCCCAAACCCAGCGGGGCCAGATATTACGACATAATTTAGGACGCGTTGCAATACTCACAGTGGCCTTTCCCACAAAAAAAACCAGTCTAAAGCCCAAGACATACAGGCGGTTTGGTTGAACAGCATAAAATATGCTACGATAGATTGAAGACGTGAGTTGCGAATAACAGGTTGGTATATATATATATATATATATATATATATATATATATATATATATATAAAAGTGTTGTCGACTGTGCGTACAAGTTTCATCGTAGCTTCACAAAAATTTTACGCTACTTTTGTCCCTTACAAATAGTGATAAGAGTAAACATTTACGATTGTTTTACGTTGGTTTTTTATAAAACATTTCTCATGAGAGCCACGCCATTGCTCACGTTTTCTGCTCGGGGGACATATATATTTTTAATATGATTGTTTTTTTCCTCACCGCAGTCAATCAACATACTTAATTTTTTCAGTAGGGAAGTTATTTCCGGTAGAACTTTTGGTCAGGCTTAAAGAACGGCAATCTTAGTTTAAACGAACAATTTGCGGAATTGCGCATTACGGCGTGATAAAACATGTTTGTTTTGCAGGGTGCGATGTCCAAAGGGGCGACGGAGTTTACACAACCTCATTCGTGGGTAACCGGACACGAGGGTTGTATGAAGTTCAGGCTGATATAACTATTGTTGAGGAAGTGGCCCCTGGGATGAGCCCTCGAAGAAGAAGTCCCACTTTAGGGTTCGTACAAAGTAAGTTCGAGCTTCCGTTTCATCCCAATGAAACAATTGTTACGAATGAGTGTCCGAGATTTGTATATTAGAGTACAAGGCTGAACTTCTGCTTAATTTAGCTTAAACAGACCATACAAACTGCGTTACATGCTTTGTTTTGTGCATCTGAATAAGCTGAAGGGGCGATGGAAGCTACTTGCTTGTTTGGCCAGTCAACCATCGGTGCTCCAAAAAGCATGATTACATTGTCTGAGCACAATCACCCCCAGACCGCAAAGTCAGGCAGAAGGGCGGGTTTTGCCTGAAAAGCTCGTATCTTTTGCCATGTTGTCAGTGGAAACCTAAAGTGCAATTTGGGATATACCGCACTGAACTGCAAGAATATAGAGCTCGTAGCTTCTGCAGTTGCTCTTGCTGCGGGAGTGCTGTAGCAGTTGAGGTAAAGCGAGGACGATATAAAAAGGGTGCCTTTCTCGATCACAATGTGAGAAGAACTAAAAGCGATAGCTGTAGCTCCTTTGCGCATTACGGGCAAAATCGTGTAATGCACCTGAGCTACCTAAGGACGGTACGTGATGACATGATTTTTTCTTCTCTTTTTTTGCATTGCGTCAAGGTGCTTCAGCTGTTGCTTTTACTTTTCTCACGTTGAGCGGAAAACGTGCGTCGACTCAAGTGAGTTATGCAAAATCCCAGTTTGTAAGTTTCCTGCTGCAGACGTAAGGTCATAGTTTTAAACGATATTAGCCTAGCGTCACAGTTTTTGAACCAACTCGAAACGTAAATAATGTTCTGCCAGACTTCGCCCCGGCAACCCTCTTCCCCGCAGAGCTTTGTCTTTTATGTCTGCATGCGTTCCTTCTCCGGTCATCGCTGAACGTCAACATTACCTTCACCGCAGAAGAACACCGGAACAACCTGCACTTTTTTGTCGAGGCTGCACTCCCTTCCCTGCTCTTGCGGTGTGGCTAATGGGAACACACGACTCCTTTTTTTTCGTGCCATGAGGAGAGATAATTTTTTTTTCACCTCCACTCGGACGACAGAAAACAAATATTGATACCAAAATTCCTGCAAAGTTTCAATGCGTCAATGAGATCCGGGCGGCTCAATAGCCTGGATTTCTAAATTGCTTCGTCAATTACACGTGGTGGAAAACTTTGTTTATCTAACACGGTTTTAAGAGTATGATTACTAGCATTAAAGTCCTCCGCGTTTGAGCAAATACGCTTAAAAAATACTGAACCTAGGATAAATATTTTTTTTTCTATCTCATTAAGACAAGCATCAAAATAGATGTTCGTCGAAAAAATATTTCTTTTTGCAAAACGTTAGGCTACAATACGCAGTTTTTTTGTTTTTTTTGCGATTTGAGGGCGGAACTGAAACTGTGCCCCTGCGGGAAGGTTATGCGCGTTTGGGCCAGACACTGCTGGTCGGCCTGTAGGTGACGCATCTTTAAGATTTTTCCCCGCTATGTATGTATATATATATATGCATATGTATGCGGCATAAAAACGTACATGAGACGGTTGTTTGGAGTTTTATAATATATTCGTACAGTTCGTCGATGTTTCGGCCTGAAACAGACCTCAAGCCGAAACATCGATGAACTCTACGAATATTATGTTATTAAACCTTAAACAACCGTCTCAAGTACTTTTTTCTGTTGTATAAACTTTTCCGGCATCCTACTTTTTCTCTCTCTTTCTATCTGTTTAATGTATATATATATATATACCGTATTTACTCGCAAAATGAACGCACTCGCGTAATACACGCACCCCCCAAGTCGGCCCTCAAAATTTTGACTTTTTTTTTTACTCGCGTAATAAACGCACCCCCAACTCGGACGTCAAAATTTTGACCCCTCCCCCCCCCCCCACCCGCGCGAAATGAAGGCACTTTTCTATCCTGGTGCAGCGAGGTCGCGAAGGCATGGGCGAACAAAGCGCCTCGCAAAAGGCGCTAAAAAATAAAAAAAAAGATCCAACGGAAGCAAGAGAAAAAAAAACATGGAGAGGAGCTTTTTTTTTCTTTTTGCACAGCGCAGTTTGGACTTTGGGTCGCTCGCCGCACGCAAGGAGATAAGAAAGAGAAAAAGAAGCCCTCGCTTAAGCAAAGCGCGCATAATGAAGGCATCCTGCCCTCGCCCCCTCCTCGCACTTTGGAAAGAGAAGCGAGAAGCCCTCGAAGTGAACGCACTTTTCTATCCTGGTGAGCGAGGTCGCAAATGCATGGGCATGGGCAAACGAAAGAGCTCGCGAAAAGCGGCAAAGAGAAAACAAAAAAAAAAAAACCCACGGAGCCAAGAGAAAAGAAAAAAACATAAAGATGAGCTTTTTTTTTCCTTTTTTTCTTTTTTGCACAGCGCAGTTTGGTCCGGAGGTCGCGCGTCGCGCGCAAGGAGATAAGAAAAGCGGAGAAGCATAGGCAAACAAAACAACTTGCGAAAGGCGGGGGGGGGGGGGGGAACAAACAAACACGGAAACAAAAAAAAAACAGGAGCATTTTTTTTTTGCGCATTGCAGTTTGGTTTTGGAGTCGCGCGCTGCGCGCAAAGAATAAGAAGTTACGTGGATTTTTCCGGATTTAGAGGTCCGTTGATTATGCGAGTAAATACGGACGCAAAAATTTTACTTCGCGTAATGAACGCCCCCCCTAACTTTGCATCGATTTTTCTGGAAAAAAAGTGCGTTCATTCTGCGAGTAAATACGGTATATATATAAATTTTTTTTCCTGACGAAGACCGGACTTCGGCCGAAACGGCGAAGAATAAACCGTCCGTTGTTGCTGTTTTCACCAAGGGTTTTCTTCTCAGTTATATACCCACGCCGTCGGGCCCCCGCCACCATGCCCAGTGTATATATATATATATATACAGTACAATCTCGATAAACGGAACCTGAAGGGACCAGGAAAATCTGTTCCATTTATCAGGAGTTTCATTTACTGAGAGTATGTAG
Organism: Ixodes persulcatus; assembly: GCA_013358835.2. Lineage (NCBI taxonomy): Eukaryota > Metazoa > Arthropoda > Arachnida > Ixodida > Ixodidae > Ixodes > Ixodes persulcatus. The sequence goes on along the minus strand of JABSTQ010011069.1, from coordinate 837,481 downwards.
TGTAGGTACACTAAAAATGTTGAATGCCAGCTTAAATGCTGTTTCCACAAGTGTACAATTTGTAAACACCAGCAAGTGAATGTAGAAGGCAAAATAATGAACAAAAACACCAAATTGCTGCTTTTGTATATTCACATTATGGGTCCAATGACGGGACGGTTCTCACTTCGGGCTCTTAGCCACAACGCCAAGCACTTCTCAAGCTCTTAGTGTTCGGGGAGTCGCAGCCTCATCCTCTTTGGTCCAAATTGCGTACTGCTGAACGCACTCCGCAGCTTTTTCTTGTCGTGAAGAATCCTTCTCAGGCTACTTTTGGGAATGGCATACTTCGTTGCAAGCGCCGTTTTCGTGAAGCAACCGCTATCGAAATCATTAATGACTTCGATCTTTTTTTCTAACGTGAGCGCACGGTGTTTTCGCTTCGTGGCTGCCATCGCGGAAAGTAGGACACTAGGCCTAAGATGCGAGCAGAAGCCCTGTTGAGCCAAGCCTACCCAACATAGCCACCTATGCATAAAAATGAGAAGAGAAAACTCCAAAAAAACATGCGTACATGCTAATTTTGGGCAATAAAGCTAATAAATATGAAGAACATTTATAATACTGTTTTATTACTCAAGAGTTATTTTTCTTTTCTGTGACAGCGAAAAATATGTCGGCGACATAGTTTCGTTTTCAGTTCCGTTTACCCGGAGGCGCGAGAATTTGAGTTCCGATTAACGGGAATATTTTTACATTGCATGAATACAAAACCAAACAACTCCGTGATAGTTGTTTCGTTTAAGCGACAATTCCGTTTAACCGATTTCCGTTTATCGAGATTCTGCGTTTTAGAGACGACGCCATAACATATATTGTTTTCAGCGAAATTAAAAATTCGACCCTTTTTGCCTGCACGATTTGAGATGAAAAAAAAAAACAGATATGTTTGGGTTTTTTCACCTTAAATCATGCTGGCAAAAAGGGTCTAATTTTTAATTTCGCTGAAAAAATATATGTTATGGCGTCGTCTCTAAAAACGCAGTAGCCACAAACCGCAACTTCGCCGGATTTTTCGTTCTCGACGTACGAATTTTAAAAGAGGCCGCGGCGGAACGCAGTGTTTTTCACATCCGTCGTGGGTCGGATGTTTCGCTCGATCTTGACGAGCCTTACACGAAAAGCATGTTTTTTGGGGCCATCCCGCGTCCTGTTTTTTTTTTATCCGTAAAATGGGTCTAAAGTATCAAACTGCCACTCCAGTTACTGTATTATGGTCATATTTTTATAAGTAGCAAGTAATCAAGGTAATCCTTTACTATTATTTTGTAACGAAATTACATTAGAGAATACTTAAAGAAGTACCGGGGCAATTGCGAAATTACTTGAAAAGTAATGAATTACAAGTAGGCCGTTACTTGTAACGGATTACTTTTCAAGCCTGCTGGTAGGCAGCCGGACTTTGGGAAGCTTACAGACAGCCACATCAAACGGTCCGGTCCTGCAGGAGGCGATCCACTGCTTAAAAGAGGGAAAACCAATCCTAGGTGAGTTAAAGTCCGTCAGGACAGAGATTTCCGTGGTCAACGGAGTCTTGCTGAAAGGAAACAAAATAGTAATTTCTACAGCAATGCACAAAAAATACTTAAACGAATACATCCGGAGGCATGCGGTTTAGAGAAGCTCGTTTTAGCGAACGCTGTTTTACCGACCCCGGTAAAACAGAACCCAGTTTAGAGAAAATGGCTATGAGCCTCCTTTTAGCGAATTCGGCCACCGCGAAGCGGCGTGTACGGGTAAATCAGGTGAGTCAACATTTTTGTAATGAGCCGCCGTAGACTGCCGCCGCGAAGCGGCGGGAGCACAGAGGTGGGGGGGGGGCATGGCTTAACATGCGGACCAGTGATACACGCGAGAAGTAGGAAAGCCTCTTTTAAAAAGCGCCCCCTTTTCGATAAACGGCGTTTCTCTAAACTGAGGCTCTGCTTTCTCTAAACCGTGCTTCGATAAAACGTGCCTATTCTCTAAAACGTGCTTCGATGAAATGGCATTCTCTAAACCGTAGTAAACCCGAATACATCACGGTCCCCTAGGGCTCAACAAGTGTAAATCAAGGGCAAGAAACCTTGTGTATTGGCCAGGGATGAATGCGGACATCACTGCATTAATCAGGCAATGTGTGACTTGCCAACTCTTCGTATACATGGAGCAAAATGAACCTTTCCGTGCACATAAGGTACCTGAACTTTCTTGCAGCCGAGTTGAGGCAGACATGTTCGAACTGGCTCGAAGACATTACCCAGTTGTTTATAATGCATACTCTAATTTTCCGGAAGTAGAGACGATAGAGGACGTAACCGCTAATGGCGTGATAGCCAAACTTTCTGCGACTTTTTCACGTTGTGGAATACCATTAAAGGTCTGCACTGACGGAAGCCTAACGTTTTCTGCGAAATAATTTAAAAACTTTTCTGCGCGGTAAATCTTTATTCATACAGTGTCAAGCCATCGGTATCCCCGCTCCAACGGCCTAGCGGAGAAGTGCGCCCAGGTGGTCAAGCGGCTGCTCCAAATGGCGCAGGCTACCAGGGAGGATTTCTGGCTGGGTTTTCTCAGCTACCGTGCGTCTTCGCTGGAGGGCGGTCACTCATAATCAGAACTTCTCGTTTGTTGCAGAATACGAATACTTGTTTTAGACTTCTACAGTCAACCAGCATCACCTGTACAAAAACACGAACGCAGCCTTCAAAAAGGACGACGTCTAGGACAGTTGCAGCCAGGAGAGACTGGTCGAATTTTAAATAACGCAAAATGGGTCACTAAAACGAGGGTGCAATCATGCTTAGCTCCAAGGTCATAAGATTCATCACAGATGGCAGGACGTTCCACCGCAACAGGTTGCATCTCTTGGAAACTAAAAAAATACGTTCAAAGAACAAATGACGATGGCAATGACGACGATTCAAATGAGGGACCACCGGAATCTCCTCGATCAGACAATGCAGTTGATCAATAAACTCAGACGGCACATGGGTACGCCCAGCAAGCCAAGAGGCTGAATGGGCACACTTCACGCACATCAGGCAGAACAAGACGACCTCCACGGAGACAAAGCTATGATGAATCATTCCAGCAGATTTCGTAGTTTGTTTCCCATTTTCTTTCTCTTTCTCATTTCTTTTTTTTCTCTAATGAGTTTGTTTGATTGTTTGCATTCTGAGTTGAAAAAATGGGAGAAAAGAGGATGTATAAAGATTAACAATGCATGAGCAAGACGAGTAAAGTCCACGACGGCAGTTAATTTAATCCAATCCTGGTTTACGGACTGCTTTATTTCTCGTTCTTAACAGAACGATACTATAATCACCCTCAATACACCTCTAACGGAGTGAATGTAACTAATTCGATCTTATTACTTCAAGCATTGCCTTTTCCCGTGTACCTTTCCGTATTGCCCGTCGACGGGTTAGCGTCGAGAGGTCAGCGGGCCATAAGCTTCGCCTGTTGTTCCTGTTTGAATGTTCTGGGACTGTCGTTTACTTTGCACACCGTGTGCATTTTTTTTAAGCAGGAACCTTATTTTTGAGCGTTGGCCGTGCGTAATTAGCTTTCATCCTGTAGCTGCATGTCGCACATAGGCAGTGTGACACGTGATGATACACGTGATGTGATCCAAGTTGTCAGCCGAAAACAACTTTAAAATCAATTTATGAAACCAGTTTTGAAGAAGGCTTGACTCAGGTCGAAACGTCGACATACTAAATGCTTTAAAATGCAAAAAAAAAGAACATTTGAAAGTGTGAGATGATTATTTTCTTCGGCATCCTACTTTTTATATATATATATATATATATGTTTGTGTGTGAGTGTATGTGTGTATGTATGTGTGTGCGAGAGTGCGTGTATGCACGTGTGTGCGCGCGTGTATGTGTATGTATGCATATTTCAACCCCAGGGAAATCTCGGAAGATAAGCATATGTATTATAAAAGCACATGTCTAAAAATTAAGGGATATTGATTTCGAAACAATTAATATGCCATAAACTATTGCAGACGACAAGAGTGCTCATCTAAGATCTGCGAGCTATCGACAACAGGAAAATTCATCTCAGTACACGACGACACACCTCAAAACAATACCCACGTATGACTGGGATGTAAGTATACTAGACTGTGTAGCAGTAGTAACTTGCTGCTTTCTATAGCCCAATACTGCTTTAGGAGCGCAGGGCAACAAATCATCCTTCCGTAGTCAATGATCTTGCATCCTTAATTAACCCCCCCAATAGCGACTTACAAATTATAAGGCAGTGAACAAAATCCGTCGCACTTTGCGTTCCTTATAATATCAGCGACTCTAAAGTTACTGGGAGTTTAAGGAACTCAGGGCGTAACCTAGTCCGGAGTATTTTATCAGCACTCCACAGCCTATCCCTACTGAAAAAAAAGAAATTCGGACAGGTTCATACTGGTACCCACTCAACCAAATCGGTAACCGGTTCAAAGCCTTCACTTAGAGGCATTGCAGCACTGCTAACGGGTTTGGTAAAGGGCTCACCAGTTTGTGATATTTCCCACAGGTTTAGTCACGCCGCCTACCTGTTTAAGCGTGGCGGTACGCGGACCTTTTTCACATCACACAGCGGCATGGTGAATCGATTTGAAACTGCTCACCGGTTTGGTCAAACCGGTGAGTTTGATCAAATCAATTAGCAGTTTCGTTATAGCGCTGCGTCGCCACCAGGAGAGAGAGTGCGTGATCGGGTCCGCTTTCAGAAAGTATGTTGAGATTTGGAACTGTTTCGACGCGTAACCAATGCGCTCTGCCGATCACCTCTGACCAAGCTCTCAGGAAAGTGTTACAAGGTAAGCATCCCTTTCTAGTTACTACACTCTGTTTCCCCTAACAATGGACCGCTGTGGACGCTCCCAGCTATCTCAGCCAATCCAGCGCTGGAAACGTAGAACACGAATAAGCGTCGCTCTGCCCTTCCCGAGGGTCACATGTCACACCCACACGGCTTTGGATTGGCTCCAATCGCTTCCAATTTAACTGTCAAATTCTTGTTAAAATATTGGTGGTGTCCAAATTTAGTTAGCGAAAAAGTTGCCGTCCCACGCATTTCTTAAGACCATTGGAAGCGACCGAACGCTAATATATATATATATATTGTGAGACAGAGACAGGTCGGTCAGATGACGGTTTTTTATCAGCGTCTGATGTCTATGGAACGTTTCAAAAAAGGTGCCACCAGTCAGCTGACGATGCCGATCGGCCTACCCACAGCCAAAAGTGACGACGACGATGTTCGTGGGCAGTGCTACGCATAAGCGCCCTCACAGTTTTCCCCCGGTTGCGGAAAGGTGGCCACCTGTCCACAGAGGGAAGGAAGGGGGACCGTTGAGCGGGGGGTGAAAGGTTTCAGTCGGGAGACGTGAATCTGTTCGCGACCGCGGCAGCGGCGATCGGCGGGTGTTTGTACTGGTTCCACGAGAAAGTTGACAGGAGTTGTTTGAGCGATGACGTGGTAGGGGCCGATGTAATGAGGCAGTAACTTTTCAGAGAGGCCGGGCTTGCGTGTTGGCAACGAGACGAGAACAAGGTCTCCAGGTTGAAAGCTGACGTTTTTGTGGGCGGAGTCGTGTCGGGTTTTTCGTTCCTGTTGGTGTTGAACAGTGCGAAGTCGCGCAAGTTGACGCGAGTCTTCAGCACGGGATACGAGGTCATCAAGGAGACTTGTATGGGGCTCAGTTGGAGTATACTCGAGTACTGTGTCCAGCAGCGATGTCGGTTGTCTTGCGTGGACGAGCTCGAATGGCGAGTACCCAGTTGTACTTTGAATGGCCGTATTATATGCGTATGTTACGAATGGTAAAATTGCATCCCAGTTGGTATGATCTGATGATATGTACGTTGCGATCATGTGCGCAAGGGTACGATGAAAGCGTTCAGTGAGCCCGTTGGTCTGTGGGTGGTAGGCGGATGTCGTTTTGTGGATGACTGCACAAGCAGCTAAGACCTCTTGCACTGTCTGTGACAAGAAGGTACGACCTCTGTCGCTGAGCAGCACGCGGGGTGCTCCATGTCGGAGGAGTAGCTGGTGGATGAAAAAATCAGCAACCTCTGTGGCGGAGCCAGTTGGAAGAGCCGCTGTTTCTGCGTATCGTGTAAGGTGGTCGACAGCGGTTACAACCCATTGTTTTCCATTTACTGTGCGTGGTAGTGGTCCAAACAAGTCAATTCCCACGATCTCAAAAGGTTGTGAAGGGCAGCGGGGTGGCAGTAATTGGCCGGGAAGTGCAGTTGTGCGACACTTATGTTTTTGGCATACGAGACAAGAAGATACATACCTTGTCACCGCGGTGTACATTCCGGGCCAGAAATATCGTTCTCTGACACGACAGTAAGTTTTGAAGAGACCTAAGTGGCCGGCTGTGGGATCGTCGTGCAGAAATTCAAGGACCAAGGCATGTAAATTACGGGGAATAACCAAAAGCCAGCGATGTCCGTGGGGCGAGTAGTTTCGACGGTACAAAACATCATTTTGAAGCTGATAGTGCAAGAGCTGGCGTCGGGAGCGAGCGTTTGTCGTAGGTGAGGTTCCTTCCATTTGAGCGATGATATTACGTAGCTGGGGGTCTTGGCGTTGTTGGGTGGCGATCCCTATTCCATCAAATAGGTCTGTCGGTGATGGACTCATCTCAATATTTAGTATAGTCGTAATTGTCGAGGGTTGAGGTAGCGGACATCGTGAGAGGGCGTCGGCATCTTGGTGTTTTCGGCCAGGTTTATAAACAATTGTATAATCGTATTCCTGCAGGCGTAACGCCCAGCGTCCGAGACGACCTGAAAGATTTTTGAGGGAGGCTAGCCAACAAAGCGCATGATGATCGGTGACGACTGAAAAATGACGGCCGTATAAGTAAGGACGAAACTTTGCAATCGCCCAAACCACCGCGAGACATTCCTTTTCTGTTATTGTATAATTTTGCTCTGGCTTGCTCAAAGATCGACTTGCATAAGCAATTACGTGTTCTACGCACGAGTCGTCGGGTTGTAGAAGAATTGCTCCAAGGCCGTAGCCGCTAGCGTCTGTGTGGAGAACGGTGGTGGAGTTGTTGTTGAAGTGTCGGAGGACAGGATCGGAAGTCAAGGCTGCTTTTAAGGATGTAAAGGCAGATTCGCACTCAGGAGACCAGGTAAAGGTGGAATTGTTCTTAAGAAGGTTGTTAAGTGGAGCGGCGATGGTTGCAAAGCCGCGAATAAAACGACGGAAGTACGACGACAGACCTAGAAAGCTTCGCAATTCCTTTTGGCGTTGTGGACGAGAGAAGTCTGAAACCGCTTTTATTTTGTCGGGGTCAGGTCTGATACCGTGTTTGTTGATGACATGGCCTAAGATCTTAATTGTTTTTGCCGCAAACGTGCATTTCTTAGTATTAAGCTGGAGGTTGGTGGCAGACAAACAGGACAGGACCTGGGAAAGCCGTTCAAGGTGTTCCCCAAAGTTGGAAGAAAAGATTATAATGTCATCTAAGTAACATAGGCATGTTTTCCATTTTAAGCCTCGAAGGATGTTGTCGATCATGCGTTCGAAAGTCGCTGGCGCGTTGCAGAGTCCGAAGGGCATGACGTTGAACTCATATAAGCCATCCGGTGTGACGAACGCAGTTTTTTCTTTGTCCTCTTCGTTAACCGGGGTCTGCCAATAACCGGAGCGTAAATCAAGAGATGAAAAATATTCAGCTCCCTGCAAGGAGTCCAGTGCGTCGTCAATTCGTGGCATAGGGTAAAGGTCATTACGAGTGATTTTGTTCAGTTTGCGGTAATCGATACAAAAGCGAATGCCTCCATCCTTCTTTTTGACCAGGACTACCGGTGACGAGAATGAACTGCGTGAAGGACGAATTACACCCTTTTTTAGCATATCAGTGACATGGTCCTCGATTATAGAACGCTCTGATGGGGAAGCCCTGTACGGACGACGATGAACAATAGCAGAATCTTCAATGTGGATCCGATGCTCTGTCGTGTGGGTTTGACCAAGGGTAGATGATACGATGTCGAATATTTTTCTGTTCTGCTCTAGCAAAGATAGAAGTCGGCGTTTTTTTGATTCGTCAAGATCTTGGCTAATTCTTGTATGGAGAGATAAGGTTTTGCAGTTCTGGGTAAGCGAAGATTTGGTTTGAGGGGCGGATATAGAACAAAGAGAAATGGGTGAGTGTGGTGTCGCAGTCACGACAACTGTACCATGTGGAATGAGAACGGACTCAGTACTAACACTAGATACAGCTATGAGAGCTTTTCCATCGATGAAACGGATAAGTGCGTGCGGTACAACTATGCCTCTCGCGAGAAATGTGTTCGATGGTTGTACGACGACATCAGTTGTGCAAGCGGTTGTCGATACGAGTGGTAATACGTGGGTTGTGTTTACCACACTTTCCCTGATTTTAACCGTGCCGATGATGTGTCCATAATTGACTCATTAAGCTATTTCTTTGAAGTGTTTGAACAACTTAGTATCTCTAGTGACGTGAATGTACTGGTTTCATTTTTTGAAAACTTGGTTAAATCGTGTATCCAGCGATTTGTGCCACTCAAAACTAAAAAAAATAACATTGTGACTCCTTGGATAACAAGGGAATTGTTGCATTTATCGCGACGTGTCGGCAGACTGCGGCGTGGAAAACGTGCTGACCCTGTAAAGACTGCCCAGTTTATTCAAGCTAAGGAGGAACTCCGACTTAAAACTAATTCCGCGAAAGACTTCTATTTCCGAGTTACATTGCAAAACTTAATAAAAAGCAACCCTCGAAAATTCTGGAAATCTATTTTACCAGGCAGCACGACTTCAAACTCGTTTATAATTAACGACGTAACTACCGTGGATGCGCTGACAATCGCTACAGCGTTCAACACATACTTTCAGTCAGTATTTACAGTTGATAATTTCGAAGTTCCTCCTTTTACTCATGTTTCACAGTCTGCGGTTGACGACATAGATGTGAACGTTCAGGGTGTACTAAACCTGATTTTGAAGTTAGATACTAAAAAAAGTCCTGGTCCCGATGATATTCCTAATTCATTTATTGTCCGGTACTCCCTTTGGTGCAGTCGATATCTCACGGTTATTTTTCAGAAATCACTGTCAACGGCCACAGTTCCTTCATCTTGGAAACTCGCAAAAATCATTCCCGTATACAAATCTGGCAACTCACAATCACTGTCAAACTACAGACCAATTTCTATAACGTCACATTCATGCAAATTATTGTAACATATAGTCTACAGGCATGTAATGGAATTTCTCGAAACTAACAATATTTTATGCGATTTCCAACATGGTTTTCGACGCGGTTACAGTACTATGACACAACTAACAGAATTTGTTCATGATATTGGTCAGTCTCTTGATATCGGTAATCAAGTTGATGCGATATTTATAGATTTGTCAAAAGCTTTCGATACAGTTCCTCATTCTAAACTTCTACACAAGCTTGACCTAATTCTAAATAATCATCACCTCGTCAACTGGATATCCAGTTTTCTTGCTCGTCGGTCACAGTTTGTCTACTTTAACTCATCCAAATCTAGTACAGTTGATGTATCATCAGGTGTTCCACAAGGATCAGTGCTTGGACCGCTACTCTTCTTGCTATACATCAATGATTTGCCACGCTATATTTCCACTAAGATACGACTTTACGCTGACGACTGCGTACTATATCATGTGATAAACTCCTCCGATGACAATTTAACTCTTAACAATTCTTTTGCAAATTTCTGTACGTGGTGTAAAACCTGGCAAATGAACCTGAATTTTCGTAAAACTGTTTTTATGACCTTTTCTAGGCGTTCATCACCTTCTGTGTTTAATTATTCATTTGAAGGGGTTATGCCTAGAAAGAGTTTTTGAATATAAATATCTTGGCCTCGTTTTCACTCCAGATTTATCTTGGTCTAAGCACATTGATACGACATGCAACAAATCTCTTAAAAGACTTGGATACCTGCGGCGTACCTTACGTGTGGCACCTCAAGATACTAAGCTTTTAACTTTTAAAACTTTGATTCGCCCAATCCTCGATTATGGTTCTATTATTTGGTTTCCCTATAAACAGTCCGATATAAATAAAGTCGAATCAGTTCAAAAGAAATCGGTACGTTTTATTTGTCGTCGGTATGACAGAAACTTTTCTCCTTCTTCTAACCTTTCCGTGTTAGGCCTAAGACTTCTTTCTGAGCGTCAGTATTTGCAACGCGTTAAGCAAATGATGATTAAACGAGAAACTCAACTTTCAATCATTCTTTACTTGTGAACAAATTGCGATCTAACGGCATAGGCCCTCCGATGTGCACCAAGTTTCTGGATTAATTACCGTATATTGCCGCGTATAAGACAACCTTTTTTTCCAGAAATGGGTGTCGCAAATTGGGGGGTTCGACCTATACGCGGATTCGATCGACCTATATGCGGGTTTACACGCATTTTGAGCCAGATGAAGGGTTCTAGGGACTTTTCCCTACATAAAGACATAGTTTCGTATTCGTAGTCTAAGACAGCCTCTGGGTAACTTTATTTTGGAACTTAAAACATTTTTAAATCTAGTGATATATTTCAACAACATATAAAAATTATACTGGCCCGAAAAAGCGCTCATCACTGCCCGAGAAACTGAATCGAGAACTTCGTAGGGAATATGTGCGATTTTGTCCCTAGGCACGCTGAAAAGAAAACGCGCGCACCATCGTCGCCATCTTTTCATTCTTCGCTCGTTCTGAAGTCTGCGTCGGTCACGAAAATGTCACCGCAAGCTCGCCGCCAGTACAGCGCGTTGTTCAAACGAAAAGTCATCCTCTTCGCCGAAGCGGAAAACAACGTGGCAGCTGAGCGGCACTTCGGCGTCTCCGAGAAGTGTGTTAGAGGATGGCGGCGGCAACGCGATCAGATCTTCGCATGCGCGGGTACGCGACGCTCCTTCCGGGGGGGGGCCCAAGCAGGGACAGTATCCTGCCGTCGAAGAGGCTGTCCGAAAGTGGGTCGTTGACCAACGAAGCAAAAGCCTCAGTGTTTCGTACGAAGACATCGAGTGCAAGGCACGTGCAGTCGCTACGGAACTGAACATTGCTCGCAGCGAGTTTAAGATATCGAAGAAGTGGGTGACAAACTTCATGAAGCGCAACGGGCTAAGCCTGAGAAGGCGAACGACTGTGTGCCAGAAGCTGCCGGACGCCTACGAGGAAAAGCTGCAGGAGTTTCATCGCTACGTTGATGACCTCCGAACGCGGAACAGCTTCATGCTCGGCCAGATCGGCAACGCCGATCAGACGCCGGTTTGGTTCGACATGCCGAGCAGAAGAACCGTCACCGAAAAGGGTTGTCGCCAGGTGAATTTGCTGACCACGGGGAACGAACACAATCGCTTTACGGCGATGTTGTGCTGCACGGCCGATGGCCACAAGCTGCCCCCGTACCTGGTGTTTAAGCGGAAAACGATGCCGAAAAATGAACAGTTCCCGCCGAAGGTGATCGTTCGCGTCAACGAGAAAGGTTATTTCAATGAGGAGACCGTCTTGGAGTGGTTTCGGCTCGTCTGGTGTAGGCGTCCGGGTGCCCTCTTAAAGCCCCGGAGCATGCTCGTCCTGGATTCTTTCCGTGGACACATCACGGACCGTGTCAAGAAGACGATCGCCAACGAAGGATGCGACCTGGTCATCATCCCAGGGGGGATGACATCCATCGTTCAACCCCTTGACGTGGTTCTTAATAAGCCCTTCAAGGACCGCGTCGGGGCCTTCTACAACGAGTGGATGGCCCAGGAGGACAACCCCAAGACGCCGACAGGTCGTGTGAAGCGTGCCTCGTTGAGCACTGTGGCCCAGTGGGTGAACGATGCCTGGTATGGGCTGCCTGCGGACATGGTCCGTGCAGCGTTCTCCAAGTGCGGGATTTCGACGCCGCCTCCCCCGTCCGGCCCCTCTGACCCACAAGGCAGCGACAGCAGTGACTGCGTCATCGTGACGAGCGACGACGAGTGAGACACGAGCCCGTAGGAAGACCTCACCTACCTCTATGTGAATAAATGTGATATTATTGTGGCATAACTTGCATCTTTAAAAAAAAAAAAAAAAAAACTTTTTTTGGTTGGCGGTTGTCCAACATTAGGGGGGTCGACTTATATTCGGATCGACTTATACGCGGCAATATACGGTAATAGACACAGTATCGCGCGTGTCGAACAGTCCTCTGAATATCATGTTTCACTTACAATGCGGAACGCCGGCATCCGGCGTTTGGCTTACGCATTCGAATGCATTCGACGAGTGCAGTGGAGACAAAGGCAGCTAACTTTAGGCTTACGGAATAATTATTCCAACCAGAGCTTGGCGCTCTGACGTACCCGCGTGCTCTCGTCTCTTTTCCCTCAGCTTCTCGGGGCATTCGATTGCCCATTTTGAGTTTATGAATATATAAACAAGATTTATTATCTTTAATTAAATGATTTGACGGTTTTTTACTGTCTTAATCTCACTTGATTTAGTCATGTTCACTTTACGACTTGAGTTTGGCGAGTTTATCCTAATTTCTGTGCTGATTCAATTATCACCCAGCATGACCGGCAAACAAAGCTTGTATATTACCCTTGGTGCAGTGATTATTGATGATTTAACTCATATTTTTAGCATTTCAGTTGTGTCTGACGTGTGCGATTTATTGTTTCCTTAATATCACCAAAGCAACAGCTGTCTATGAGAAAATCAAATAAAGAATTTAAAATATTAATAAATGATTCAACTAGCGGCGGAAGGATAGCTCGGAGCTTCCACGGTGTAGCAAACGTCTAATTAACCCTTCATAATGTATTTCAGTAAATAAACCAGAAAGTCGCAAATAATGAATAAATAAGGGGTACTCCACAGGTATTTCATTGTCTCCGCTTTGGATGAAATTTTGCTAAACTGACCAACAAACATCGCTAAAGTAGTATCCCACATATTAGGTCAAAATATTGTTTTTTGCGAATTTATTGAGTTTACAGTTTTGGTCCTCACCGTGATTTTCAAACTGAAAGTCTCTGCTGGCAACAACGAAAAGCTGACGTCAGTGGAAGGCAGGGGTTCACTCTTTGGATTGTAAAATTTGTTCCCAACCAATTCGAAGCAGTTACATGATGTCAAATGAATGCTTTCGAAGCTCGTTCCAGTACCCGCGCTTTAGCGAGGAGCAAATGATTGGCATATTTTATTTTTAGGCCGCTTGCTTGACTGGCAAGCCTCCCTGCCACTGACGTCATGGCACTGAAAAGTGCGGGTATATTTGAATGTTGGTTTTACATCATTTTCCTTTCCTGCTTGCACAATAACTATTATGAATTTCGCGACACAAAATAGCATGATTAGGTAGCTGAAAAAACCAGTGGAGTACCCCTTTAAGAGCTTCCTGATATATCGTGTGTCTGCGGATTTGCAATACAAATTCGGTCGTTTTAAGCATTAAGCAATAAGCATTATTCAACAACAATATAAGAAAACGTTGAATGGATGCTTTCATCGGATGCTCTCATGTGTATTATAATGAAATATTAAAATGTGAAATACACCAGTTGAACAAAAAATGTGAGGTCCACCAAATCGTCCTGTTCATTTTAATAAATAAAACTGACGGTGCGTTAAGGCATTTGAGAAGGTTTGTGTCAAAAAGATTAGATATTGTGGGGTTTGATCTATGTTGAGAAAAACAATGCTGAAAACTCGCAAGGTGTGTTGCCTAGTTCGTAATTTATTACCACACATTTCGTATCAGCTAGAAACGAAACCTGTTCCTGAAGGAGTAGCCTCTTCGCGATGTTCAGCGCCATCGTTCCGCCGACTCACTATTACATGGGCTGCACACATGACTGTGAAAAAGAATACAAGTAGAGCAGAACCAAGTAGAATGGATGCTCCCGCACATGACTGTTTAGGTGCAATCTTCGAACTACGCATTGTCTGGAAAATTTCTGGGGCGCTTGTTGCTGTTCCAGAGGTTTCAGTCCAGCTTGCTCTGCTTGTTTCAGGTGCAATACTTGTGGAAGTTGAAGTATGGAACTTTACAGGCTTTTCCATCCTGACTTTCGCGATATTTGAAAGATGGCTCGCTCGGCTGTAATTGTTCCAGTACCGCATGCCGATAAAAAGAAGACCTGCGTCGTCACCTAGATACTCCGGGGGAATGGCAATTGTCAAGTTCTGGACTCTTGAGTTAAGGGTACATGCAAGAAGAAATGAATGTTGGAACACACATATGCTGCTATTTTTAAATCACTCCTTTATGAAAAATTTATATACAAGGAAAGGCAGCGGTGCATCAAATTAATAACGAAAATGCGAATAGACGTCATTTAGTTAAATATTTCCCTCGTTGGAACGTTTAATATTTAGTGCATAGTCACTTTAATATAATATTCTGAATTCCAGACTGCTGTCTTCTTGATCCTCGAAAGTAAAAATGAAATGTAGCCCCCTTTTTTTTTAATCAATATTTATTGTTTTGTTTTTGAATCCGTGTTTATTTTTTGTTCTTGGTTTTTGTCGTTTGCAATTTGGAGTGTACTTTTTTGTATCCAGAATGTATCGAAGTAACCCTCTGTTTAGCTGACTTTTTCTCTGAATATGTTCTATGATGGTTCATAGCGCGTTTTTGAAAATGTTTGCTTGGAATAGTTGTTTCGTGTTGCATCCCTTGTTTGACTGATTTTACATAAACACCCTCTATGTAATCCCACTGGGGCCTTTGAGTTTTGTGAAATCAAAATAAATCTTATTTTAACCGTGCCGCGCAATCGTATGGTGAGGACCAGGTCCATAAAATGGTCAGCCTTATAAAAATGCTCAAATAAAAACCTCTTTTCTGCTGTGTTTTGTGATACAATTTCTAGTGTTCCACGACACGCTGTCCAAAGGTTTTGCGCAAAATGCTAGGTATTGCACTGAAAAGTAATTGATACCGTGTCAGATATGTGCATGAAACACGGCGGTTTCTTTCTGCAGCCCACCCCGAAATTCATGTTTCCGTACTTCAAGGGGCATGTCGAGAGGCTGTAATTTTTCATTTAAAAATGTGAAAACCTTTGCCCTTGTCAAACGCATATTTATGAAGAAAAAACTTAGACACTTATTAACCAGAACCATCAGCAAATATTGCCCCAGATATGTTAATAGCAACACGTTTAACAGCGCTGCTTTGTCGTTTTGGTTCTAGCACTCTATCCTTCTGGGCGTAAAGTTCCTTTAGGTACTCCCTATTTAAATTGTAACGAGTTGTGCATAATATGGCGACCAAGTTTTTCAACCCCAAAAACAGTTACTTATCTCTGTTTCTCGACAATGCAAAAGACGGAATGTCACTTTTAGTAAAGAAAATAATCATGATCTTACTTCCAAGCGTCAACCGGAATCAACGATCCAGTCACGACTTCGTTCCATGTAATCAGAGTTGTCTGAGTAAAGTTTTTGATGAGTTTCTCTTCGTTATCACTAATTCTAATTTCGACGAAGGACGCTGCAATAAATTATGTGTAATCAGTGGTGGCGTACATAATTATGTTCATCTAAATGATCAGATCCTGCTTAGGGGTACGACACCAAAAACTGCATTAATTCAAGTAGACGACTGATAGCGTATAACAATATCGAAAGAAAATGACCTTAAATACAAACATCAGCCAAGCAATAACCGAACACGAAAATTAAAGCGTTAAAGCCTTGTTGCTAGTTTAGTTTTTTTTTTTTTTTATATTTTCTGCCATTAAACAATTGCCGTTTTCAAGTTGGTAAAATTTTAAGCGGGGTATAGGTTATGTTAGTGTTCTTTCTGGTGGTCTTTAATGTATTAGTTTACGTTTATTCATCTCACAATGCTACCTTATTTGGTGAGCTTAGTTGGTAAATCATAGTGCAGGTCAGCTTTGCTTACTCCCAACATAATAGTGGTGGGTTAAATAAAGCCGCTCGCAACGTCATTTAGATATCACGTTGAAAAGCACTAAAACGTGTTGCAAACTGACCCGCACGTGAACGCCTGAGTGCGTTTTCGAAAGTGCGCCAGATTAATTAGGCCTGGTAGAATATGCACAAATTAAAAGAGGAGCTCTTAAAATTCTAGACTGGTTAAAAAAGCTCAAAGCCACTGCAAGACAAGTCAAGTTTACCACTGTAAACACGTTTCCGCAATGCGTGGAAAGTTTTATCGAATCGTTGAGTTGCATCGATTGTTGCACGAAACTTCAAAATAGCGGAGGGCAATTTCGTCAGTCGTGTTCAAAATACCTGGGACTAGCGGTAAAATTAAGATGAACAAGTGCACATTGTTCTGCGTATAAAGTAAAAAGTATAGAGTAAAAAAAACATTTTCTTATGGTATTTTTGTTTTAATGCGCGTCTAAAATTTAAAAAAAGCAAATTTAAATACAAATTTTTATGCCCTGCTCTCTAACCTCAGCCGTTTTTAACAGCGTCACCGAATGCATTTTTCGGATATTTGAGTTTTGAGTTGGCAACACTGGCTGAAATCCTTTGACGTTTTGCAATTTAAACCCCGTTATTGGGTCCAATAGCGTTACTACGTACAACCCTATTAACTTAGGGTGCATTTTGAGTAAATACTGTATGAAACAACCTAAATACTTTTCAGTATCCTCACATATTATGTCCTCTAACGTAAAATAACAAGCATTCAAAATTCTGCACAGCAATATGCTTGATATCAACCTACGTAACTTTTGTATATGACATCAACTATTGAGTTTGAGATAACCTGGTGAACGGTAAAAAACCGTGATATCTCCCTAAGGACAAATGAAATGAAACTGAAAGAATTATCTCCAGAACCAATTCAGAAAATGCAGAGAAGTTGTTAGTCAGTAATATATTGAAATAGACTGAACGACCAAAAAAAAAAAAAAAACAGAAGTAACACAAATTTATAAATATATTAACTCATTGTCATATTCTAATGTGTTAAACTTTTTCGAAATCAGGACATGATTGCACTCGTTATTTCAGCTCTTTTACTTCGCCTGATATCACTATTCAATAAATCTAAGAAACGAAAATATAACCATATAATTTTACAAACCAGTGGTCCATAATATTCTGTAAAGTATGAGGTATTTCTTGTCCTTCTGTGCTTATGATGCTTCAGTGCTCCTCTGTGTATCTCGTCTATTGTGTGTTTATTCTTTTCTGTTCTCGCTGCCGTTACCAACGCTCTCGTTAAGTCTTTATTCCTGTTCTTTCAGGTTTATATTTTACGCATTTCAATATAGTCACCATTACGTACGCTCCAAGCAAACAACCTCTCCTTGTTGAAAATAGTCTGGCAGTATAGATATTTTAACATTCTCATTTAGCATAGACCATCAGGCACTTTGCGGTTACAATAAGACAAAAACTTCCAAATATTCTATAAATCCAGAGGATATACCACATTTTTGAGGAACAAATCAAAATTTGTATATTCAATTCTATTGATACTCCCGAGATCGCTTCAAAAATTTTTTTGTGTTCGCTGTATAGATCAGTGAAACGCGCTTGCTGCATTTCTTCTCAATTTACATATTTTATATCATTTACATAACAATTTGAAATTCATTGTTATGTGCATAACCTCTGTGTTTGGTGGAATGTTGTTCGTCACGAGGATAAACATTTACAAAAAAAGTATAAGTCACAAACTAAGCTATATATTAACTGAAATTAAGTTGATAGAAAGAAACAAATTGTGTCACAAGGGCGTTTGCGGATAAGGTCGATCATGTCCGGTTGACACTTTTAATTCTTACGAAAAATATATTTTTGAGTGTTTGTGTACCGGGAAACGTATTGAATTTTTTTTTTAATTAATCAGAACAAAAACCTTTAAAACATATTTGCTCCTTATATTTCACGGTAACTCTTTGCGCCGGCAATCCCGTTCCTCACCTTGCGAGTGAATTTACCGCCGCCAAACATCCGGCTCAATAAAGAGACGAGTGTAAGCGGAGCATCTCAAGTTCGTTTACACCAACTTTTGTAAGTAAAAGAAAGGATGCAAAAATCAAGGAATCGGTGCAGTCTCTTCATTGTCCGCAAAAAAAAAAGCTTGTATTGCGTACTAAAAAAAAAAACAACGTTTGTTTATGAATAGTTTATTTCAACAAAATATTGCAAGGGTAGACTCTGCTCACAGGCTTATATTTTTAAGCCTTTTTCTTGTCCTTCCTTGAAATTGCAACTTATTATCTTTCTTTACTCTAATAACTACCGTTCTGCTAATTTGGTCGTATTGAACTCGCCATCAATTGCAAATACAAATATTAGCGCATATGTTTATCAAGGACAGTATGGAGATCAATATTGGCCTCAATTACTGAAAATTGAATAAAATAAAAATGGCCTTTTCTGAAAAGATTATTCAAAATAATTCAGAATAAGTAATCTGGCTACGTTTGAGCTAATTTTTGAAAAGAATACGTGTCTTAAATTTGTATAAAACGTTTACAAGCAATGAACACGTACACTTGTCCCAATAATCCTGAATAATCTCAAATTTCTAGTCCGTGGATACTTAGTTCCGTATTTAAAAATTTTGCATTATGTATTCTGTTAGTATTTTTTATTACAAAAACAATTGTTTGTAAGCAATACAAATGTTAAATCATTTTAAGGTATGTCAAGTCTCCACATAAAATATATTAGGCTCTAGCGACAAAAGTATGTGCTAAATAACTATTCAAAATGCCGACTCCGCGCAAGTCGCGAAACACGCATCTCACCGAAAGCGATTGTGTGACTTTTGTTCCGTAAAATAAATTTTATTTTTCCCCCCAAAAAATGCGAAATTTGTTTTAGTGTACAGACTAATTTCTTTTAAGTGAATTAGGAATGTTGACCGAGCACGGTCGTTCGATCTTATCTAAAAACTCCCACAAAGGTTTGCTTATTTGCAATTACACAATATCAAGCAAGCAAAATTCAATATTACTGCACTAAGTAAAGTAAATTTGTAAACAAGAAATATTTTGTTAAGACGTATTTATATTTAACATTGTTTTCTCAAAACATTGGCTAGGAATACTGAAATAAGGTACAATATATTTTTATCAATTCGTTATCTCTCTTTAAAGTGCGAGGTCAAAATAATGAAATGACTCTCAAGTGCAACGATGCTTGTCTTGAAAGCAATCTACAGAAGCAAAAAAAAATGTTGAAGAATACGTACCTCTTGTTCAGGTCACCATATGTTCCCATGCTAGTCCAATTCAATGACACTAGTGGTTTGTTGCGCGTAATTTTTGATCGACCATTAACTGAGAGGTTCTTGATTTTGATAGGACCGCTGTTTGTCACAGGAATGTCCTCTAATACAATGAATCCTCCAGATGGCAGCAATATGATAGGCGATTTTGGTTCTGGGACTGGGTTCTAGGTACGTAATAAACACAAAAACATGCCTCAAAAACTGGACATACAAACCTTCCTGATTATCAATGTGTTTAGAAATGCATTTTAATTGCGTTGTTATTTGTTCCGTTTATAAACGTTTTTAAATGTTTAAATTTGTGCAGTGTAAAATAAACATCACAACGAAACCGATTACATGGCTTTAAATTAGTTTTTTTTTTGGTAAGATAAATATATGTTTGTATTAGCCCTTTTTGAGAGCGAAAACAGATGTAATAAACTTGCTTCACAATAAAGAAGGGCAAAGCAGATATTATATATGTATTTTAGAGGAAAGATGACAAGCAGGAAACTAAAAAACTAAGCAAAAAACCTATATTATATTGAGTACAGCTGTTAAAAAGATATATATTACAAGGGCTTACTCTTAAAAATATATCATGAATGTTATCGGTTGATTCCTTTTTAATCTTTACCTGTACTTGCTCTGACCCTAAGAACCCAAGGAAAACATGTCCATCTGTTGGCTAAATGATTTCGTTTTTTATAAATGACCAGAAATCAAAAACCAGGATTTTAGGTAGACGCAAGATTCAAAGAGCACACATATCGATTGCATGGTATAATGCCGTAATACGTTTTTTTTTAATATATAAATTTATGTAAACATGTAGAAAGGCGCGTATCTTTGCGCCTGTGTAGCCTATGTTACGATATATATATATATATATATATATATATATATATATAAGGTGGCTCAAGTTGCCAGGCTCGATCTAAAATGGACCGTAAAAATGGACGCTTGCGCGTAGCAATCTAAACTTTTCGTCAAAGGTGTATTTCACAGGTCGGTTTTTTCTTGTAAAATTACATAGCGTAGCTCTCTTCCTGTAAAAAATAAGACCAAGAAACTTGTCTGCGTTAACGGCGGGCGGCGACGCAGACGACCAAGTCGTGGTACGGGGTGTGTTTGACGCTCCTATTGATAGATGGCGCTACCTCCTTCTTACGGCTCTGGTTTCGGTCAGAGCTCTGGTTTTGGTTTGCTTTTAAAGAAATATCGGAAGTGCCCGCGTCGACCGTGGTTTATTGGCACAAACATAATGTTTTTGTAACCTACGTTTGGCTTAAAAATAAACGCAGACAATGATAGCAAAACTTCAAGTAACAAAAATAAAGGAAAACGCGGTTGCATAACGAAAACGCTGACGGCGCTCTTGCAGCAGACGGATTTCGTCTGCGTGTCGTCAGCTTTCTTTCGCTGGTCGGTTGCATCCTCGGACGCTGCTTCCGAGACCTTGTTTTGTCGTGGTTGGTGGGAAAACAACCACAATGCGTCTTTTTGGACGCTATTTAGACCGCACTTTTGAGACACAGGAGGGTGCCAAAGAAAACTCCAGATAAACAGCAATTAAGGGCTATGCAAAGAGCCTGTGAGCAGAAGCCCGCGGTTTTCGGGGTTGTCAAAGCCGCTGGTCATATGTGCAAAATGGAAAGATATGTGCTCTTGAGTTCTCGTTGTCTTCAGTCCACATGTCCACCTCGAACTTGGAGGCAATTGTGCAGTCTTCGCTCATAATCCCTGAAGGCTGCCTCCCGCATGTTGTCCGTGATCGCATCGAAGGCGAATAGAATGCGCTTTTTTAGTTCCGTCATCGTGCGCACGCAAACTGCGTAGACCTGGGCTTTCACGAAACCCATACAAAAAAATCACGAATTGTCAGGTCAGGGGTCCGTGGGGGCCAAGGCATTGTCGGTGACCCTCGACCCATCCAGCTGCCGGGAAAGGTTCTGTCAAGCCAGTCTCTCACTGTGGTGGCGTAATGCGGGGGTGCTCCGTCTTGCTAGAAGATGCACACCTCCCTTTGCATGTGCGAAGCTTCCAGCTCCGGGAAGACGTCCTGTTCGAGTATGCCAAGGTAGGCGTTGCCGGTGACCGTGCCTTCAAAAAAGTATGGACCGACAACGCCTTCCCTCCAAAGTCCACACTAACTACGACCTTTGGTGACTGGACAGCCTCTTCAGTGATCTAGTGGGGGTTTGTCTCGGACCAGCAGCGGGTGTTCTGCTTGTTCACGTGCCCATCCAGATGAAAAATAGCTTTGTCCGTGAAAAGCAGAAACGGAAGGTGGTTCCTGTTTGTGGAGATGCGCCCAAGTTCGTCCACGCAGAACTGCTTTCGCCGTTCATAGTCAGAAAAGACTGCAGCTCGAACAGGACCTGTGGCTTGAACGGATACATTTGTTGGCGGATCACCCTCCAGACGAAACTTTTACTGATGCCAAGTTGTCTTGCGACATGTCGCACGGACAGGCGTGGGTTCAATGCAAATGCAGCAAGCACGGCGTGACGTTTTTTCTGCTGTGGTGATCTCTCTTCGAGTACTCGCAGCCTGGTCTGCACAGTGCTCTCCGTGTTGAATCGGTGTACCCAGCGCATGACAATCCGACGGGTGGGTGGACGCCTACAAAAAAGTGGCTCGAAACTTCGATCTTACTTGCCTCATACTCCTGGTTTCTGTAAACCAAAGGGCTACCTGTGCCCTCTCTTGGACGGTCAGGTGACGCATTGTGGCTGTTTTCTCACCAACCACGACAGAAAAGGTCTCGGAAGCAGCGTCCGAGGATGCGACTGACCAGCGAAAGAAAGCAGACACGCAGACAAAATCCCGCGGCTGCAAGAGCGCCGTCAGCGTTGTCGTTATGCAACCGCGTTTTCTTTTATTTTTGTTACCTGAAGTTTTGCTATCATTGTCTGCATTCATTTTCAAGCCAAAGGTGGATTACAAAAAATATTATGTTCGTGTCAATAAACCCCGGTTGACGCGGGCACTTCCGATATTTCTTTAAAAGCAAACCGAAACCAGAGCTCTGACCGAAACCAGAGCCGTAACAGGGAGGTAGTTCCATCTATTAATAGGAGCGTCAAACACACCCCGCACCTCGACTTGGTCGTCTGCGTCGCCGCCCGCTGTTGACAGAGGCAAGTGTCTTGGCCTTATTTTTTACAGAAACAGAACTACGCTTTGTAATTTTACAAGAAAAAACCGACCTTTGAAATACACCTTTGACGAAAAGTTTAGATTGCTACGCACAGGCGTCGAATTTTACGGTCCATTTTAGATCAAGCCTGGCGACTTGAACCACCCTGTATATATATATATATATGTACTTCTCTCCTTGTTTTAAATATAGTTGTGAGTAGCTCTCGTGGTTTTTGTTTTTTTTTGTTCGTCTTTTAGCGCTTTTAACGATGGTTCATAACATTGATCACCAAAGTGGCGCAACAACAAGTACTTTTACACTCTATCCATGTTCCTTCTTGACGGTTGGCCATGTTGTCAATAAAGCAGTAAGCTTTGCTGCCCCGCCGTCTGTCCGTACTTGGCAGAACGCAACAGTGGCAAGGAGGATGTGGGTCAGCAAGTCTGTATGTTGAATAACCATGCGCGTGGGAAACGGCGACAAGACTTCGGAGAGGACCTTGTAGAACACTTCCGTTTTGGGGCACCTCCCGGAATTCTCTCGGGAGAAGGGCGACTTCGAAATTTACGTGGAGTGCTTTAAACCTTTCGCAACTGCAAGCAAGATTGACCCGGCTACCAAGCAGCAGGTATTCCTTACGCCTATGGTCCAGGCTGCGTTCATCACGCTTTTAAATCAGCTCGTTCCAAAGGAGCTTGCGGAAGCAAAACACGACGGCGTGTTCAAGATCCTGCTGAACGTGTACGCTCCCTTGCGCTCGGCGTTCGTGGAACGATACAAATTCTACCGAAGGGATCAACGTCAAGGTGAAATCATAAGTAACGTCGTCGTGAAAATCAAGAAAGTGGCAGCTACGTGCCACCACTGCACTTTTCTAGAAAAGGTGATTCGAGACCTTCTCCTCGTGAGACTATAAAATGATGCAATTCGCTGCAGGCAGCCACTGCAGGCAGCTGCAGGCAAAAATGAGGAAATACCTCATTTTTGACCGTGCCAACAGCTCTGCCTTGGAAATGGAAGAGGCGCAAGGACAAAGTGAGGAGGCTCGGCGCACAGAGGAACCATCAGCTAGCACCATCGTGCAGACTGACGACAACTGGCAGCGGAGGTCTACGCAGCGACAAGGTAAAAATCAGGCGGTACGAACTATTGTTGAACATGAACTGTCACCTATCGAAGAACCGCGTGGTTGTTCCATAGGAGACTCCACTGCGCGCAGCAACTTCATCGGTGTTTGTTGAGTTACTGTCTACACTTTGGCCCGTCGTCCATGCTAGGCATGACGGCGTCGTGCGACAGCGTGCAATACACGAAGCCTTGCCGGACCAAAAATGTGATAAGCCTCGTATTACCGCATTCGCTGCTTTGTCAAACGTTTTTCTTAAAAACATTTAGTTTACAGTGCACGTACGCCTAGTAAATAAATTTCTTATCAAGCAAATAACGTTTTTCGGACAATTCTCTGCCCCTTAGATCGCGAACATGATTACTTTACACACAAAGTGGATCAACTAATCGTTTCACCAACGAACAATAAAACAATTTAACGCAAACGTATGGCTGATGAAACATACCTGAGTTTAAAATAAAGTTCCTTCTTTGCCTTTTGAGTATGGGACAATTGTAGAGGTGGATTACTACGGATTGAACGCCCTGTGATTGAGCCCATGCTACTGTGGGCTTTTCACACAGCATGTAATTCACGCACTCACTACGAAGTGACATCATTGGCACCTTTTCTCGGCAACAGCTGGAACCCCCAATTATAGTCAGGTTCTATTCACCACCGAAAAATGTCATAAGCACCACCAGCCTTTTCGCGTTCTGATGGTCTCTCCAAATATCCTGATGGTCTTAGCCAGGCAACATCAAGACGTTTCAATTGTCCGTTTTTCACCACAAGAAACGTTTTGACGGTCTCTGAGCTACAAACAGAAGCATTTAATGGTCCATTAGCCACCATTAAAAAATGTTTGATAGCCCATCAGCCACCATCAGGCAAGCCTGTAGGACGATCAAAGATGTCTGATGGATCATCAAGAAGGTCTGTTGCGCCATCAGATAAGGTCTCTGGAACCATCCTGAAGGTGTGACGGCCCGTCAAGGTGTGATGGGCCGCCAAGAACTTGCGATGGTCCATCAAAAAGTCTGATGAGACATCAGGAAGGACTGATCGGCCACCAAGAAAGTTTGATGGACCATCAAAGATTTCGGATGATCTTTTAGATCGCCTGGCAACAACCCTAAAGAAGGTGAATTAGCTTAGCTTTTCAAAATACGTATGATATATTATTTGCATCAGGGAACCTGTAGAATGTTGCAGATAAAATTACTGATGTAGTGATAAGAGGAGCATGAGTGTGCGATGCTGAGACGCT
This sequence comes from Ixodes persulcatus, assembly GCA_013358835.2. Taxonomy (NCBI): domain Eukaryota; kingdom Metazoa; phylum Arthropoda; class Arachnida; order Ixodida; family Ixodidae; genus Ixodes; species Ixodes persulcatus. The sequence goes on along the minus strand of JABSTQ010011069.1, from coordinate 812,710 downwards.
ATGATATGTTGGTGCACTATATTTCACCAAGATTCTACTGGGGTGGACACAGCGTAGGCATTCCCTCCGATTGTATTCATATTGTATATCACAAGCACTGAGTTTTACTGCCTTAATGTCTGTCCCACATTAGCCCTTCTCACCACATAAGTCGTTTAATTTTTTTTTTGTTGTAGCGAATAATGTACGCCGCGTCAAAAAACAATGCAGATTTTACCTTGTCTCCTTTTTATATGCTTGTAAACATTGTACCAGAGCGACACGATCATTTCGTATTTCCCACCTACCGCAGCGCACGGGTGCATTGCACGGCTTTAAGCTGCAGGCACCGGTGACGCCATTTGTAAAGATTCGTTCGATGCGCCTCACGGCACCCTCGCCGGTCCCAAAACTACCCCTTAAGAGTGCGCGGTACCTCTATTTATTCGTCCGTTTCAGCCACCAGATGGCGCGCGGCTCGCGACGTGGTTGAACGCGCGACTTCTAGATGGCGCCAGTATCGGAATGTGAAAGGGCCCGCGTTATCCGCTGCGTGAAATAGATCCCCGAAATGTGTCGTGTTCTCCCGGCGGAGGAAGCTTCCCCCTCCCTCGCGCGCGCTTGGTATGTCTGTGGTCAGTCAGCTCAGTGTGCATTGCATCGGACTTCAGTGATAATACGCGCGTTGGCCGAGTCCGGCCTCTGTGCTGGGTGATGCAGTGGGTGGCGCTCGTTTCTGTTCGGAGGTAGGAATAAAAATGTCGGTCCCCTTTTTTACGACGCTCGTTTCTATAGCTTGGGTATTCTATCTCAAGTGATGTACAGTACCGCCTTTTCGAAATCGTCCTTTGCGGCAAGCGATTGAGAGTCAGGTTAGCGTTTTATTTTGGTCAGCACTACACATTCACTGAAGACCTCGGGCGGCGATGTAAATATGTTTTGCTCCCCAAAGTGTGTTCAAGGTGCGCAGTGACAATTGGAAATGGTATTAAAGGCACGCAACCGTCGGTTGGTAAAATACGTGCGTTAGACTCACTTATTCAGTCTAATAATTTTTGCCAACGTCTTTTATCTGTTTCGACAAATGACATGGTCGAGTCTATTGATAACCTTAGCTAGACTGAACGTACGGAGTGTCCGGGCTTTAAATAAATTTGCTTCGTTTATGTGAATGAATAACTGTTTTCTCTTTTCGGTGCTCAGTGGTATGCAAAAATCGCTTAGATGTTATGGCAGCGTAGTGTGGCGGCGTTTTGCACGCTGACTCGGTATTGCATTCGCTGTGCACACACGGTATGTGTTCAGAAGGAATGTGTCAAATCGTATTTCCGATTGATATGATGGATTTACTTTGCTACAGTGTTAATTATATTTTCCTGATTTAAACTGGTTCTTCCTTGATCTTAGCCTAAGTTCCAATTCGAGGGTGCAGACCAACTTAGCGTCGTAACATCCGTAATGCACAGAAAGAAATTAGTACTTTGAAAGAAAAGCAAAAGGATACGAGGCGGCTCGGTGTTATAGAAGTAATGAGTGTACGAAGGATGCCATCATACGTTTTTTTTTTTTTTTCATATTGAACGCTCCGCATCCCTGGGAAACGCTCAAGGTACCAGCGAAGACAACGAGCTGGCGTGAAATTTCCATCGAGCGGAAAACGAGCGCCACTTTTGTCATGCGCTTTCATTTCGATTTGGCTTAGAATCGTCGCTCGTTTCTACATACCTGCCATGGAACAGAGGTTTGGGCCTGAAATATTGCGACGTTTAACATCGTTCAGTGGTAAAGAAAAAATGCTGTAACTATAGAAATTACCCTTTCACCATATTAATAAAGGTACATACTATCTGGTACAACCGAAATAACAAAAGTTATTCATGTTATTTTCCGGCGAAGAGACAAAATTCACGCGCGTTTTCCCATAGGAATACACAGGAAGACTGGAAAAGTAGACTGCATGCTGTCTGCTTCAATTTGCAACCGGAAGTCCCGTAGACACTAGCGCCAGCTGAGCCTCTAGCGTTTATTGTAATAACTCTATGGATGGTCCATCAAAAAGTCTGATGAGCCATCAGGAAGGACTGATCGGCCACCAAGAAAGTTTGATGGACCATCAAAGATTTCGGATGATCTTTTAGATCGCCTGGCAACAACCCTAAAGAAGGTGAATTAGCTTAGCTTTTCAAAATACGTATGATATATTATTTGCATCAGGGAACCTGTAAAATGTTGCAGATAAAATTACTGATGTAGTGATAAGAGGAGCATGAGTGTGCGATGCTGAGACGCTATGATATGTTGGTGCACTATATTTCACCAAGATTCTACTGGGGTGGACACGGCGTAGGCATTCCCTCCGATTGTATTCATATTGTATATCACAAGCACTGAGTTTTACTGCCTTAATGTCTGCCCCACATTAGCCCTTCTCACCACATAAGTCGTTTAATTTTTTTTTTGTTGTAGCGAATAATGTACGCCGCGTCAAAAAGCAATGCAGATTTTACCTTGTCTCCTTTTTATATGCTTGTAAACATTGTACCAGAGCGACACAATCATTTCGTATTTCCCACCTACCGCAGCGCACGGGCGCATTGCACGGCTTTAAGCTGCAGGCACCGGTGACGCCATTTGTAAAGATTCGTTCGATGCGCCTCACGGCACCCTCGCCGGTCCCAAAACTACCCCTTAAGAGTGCGCGGTACCTCTATTTATTCGTCCGTTTCAGCCACCAGATGGCGCGCGGCTCGCGACGTGGTTGAACGCGCGACTTCTAGATGGCGCCAGTATCGGAATGTGAAAGGGCCCGCGTTATCCGCTGCGTGAAATAGATCCCCGAAATGTGTCGTGTTCTCCCGGCGGAGGAAGCTTCCCCCTCCCTCGCGCGCGCTTGGTATGTCTGTGGTCAGTCAGCTCAGTGTGCATTGCATCGGACTTCAGTGATAATACGCGCGTTGGCCGAGTCCGGCCTCTGTGCTGGGTGATGCAGTGGGTGGCGCTCGTTTCTGTTCGGAGGTAGGAATAAAAATGTCGGTCCCCTTTTTTACGACGCTCGTTTCTATAGCTTGGGTATTCTATCTCAAGTGATGTACAGTACCGCCTTTTCGAAATCGTCCTTTGCGGCGAGCGATTGAGAGTCAGGTTAGCGTTTTATTTTGGTCAGCACTACACATTCACTGAAGACCTCGGGCGGCGATGTAAATATGTTTTGCTCCCCAAAGTGTGTTCAAGGTGCGCAGTGACAATTGGAAATGGTATTAAAGGCACGCGACCGTCGGTTGGTAAAATACGTGCGTTAGACTCACTTATTCAGTCTAATAATTTTTGCCAACGTCTTTTATCTGTTTCGACAAATGACATGGTCGAGTCTATTGATAACCTTAGCTAGACTGAACATACGGAGTGTCCGGGCTTTAAATAAATTTGCTTCGTTTATGTGAATGAATAACTGTTTTCTCTTTTCGGTGCTCAGTGGTATGCAAAAATTGCTTAGATGTTATGGCAGCGTAGTGTGGCGGCGTTTTGCACGCTGACTCGGTATTGCATTCGCTGTGCACACACGGTATGTGTTCAGAAGGAATGTGTCAAATCGTATTTCCGATTGATATGATGGATTTACTTTGCTACAGTGTTAATTATATTTTCCTGATTTAAACTGGTTCTTCCTTGATCTTAGCCTAAGTTCCAATTCGAGGGTGCAGACCAACTTAGCGTCGTAACATCCGTAATGCACAGAAAGAAATTAGTACTTTGAAAGAAAAGCAAAAGGATACGAGGCGGCTCGGTGTTATAGAAGTAATGAGTGTACGAAGGATGCCATCATACGTTTTTTTTTTTTTTTCATATTGAACGCTCCGCATCCCTGGGAAACGCTCAAGGTACCAGCGAAGACAACGAGCTGGCGTGAAATTTCCATCGAGCGGAAAACGAGCGCCACTTTTGTCATGCGCTTTCATTTCGATATGGCGCAAAATAGTAACAAGGCAACAAAATTTAGATGTTGGGTCTGGAACACCGCCAGACTCAGCCGTGTTGGGGGCATCTCTCGCGAGTCAATACGTCAAAGGTATTGCGAGTCGAACTGTAGGTGTGAGTTATCCATTTGAGCGAAACCTTGATTTCGCAAAACTTTGTGCGTTAGAAATATGCATCGTATTAATCAGCTATTACTATACCCTATCTCAATAGTAGCGCGCAGTACTTGGAAGCCACGAGCGAGAAATAAGTGAAAGTTGATTTTGTAGGACAATCGCGACGTGGAGACCCATAAAAGAGAGTCCCGATAAGAAGAGAGGCCTTCCTCTTCTCTTCAAGTGCTTGGGTTACGCTCTCAATCCTGCACCTTTGGAAAAACTGCGCGCACCTAAAATCGCCTTCTCTGAAAAACCAGTGTTGGAGGCGTTACCGAAAAAAAGTAACTAAATACGTTACTCGTTACTTGCAAATAAAAGGAACGCGTTACCGACTCACGTTACCTTAAAATAAAAGGAACGCGTTACCGTTAACGTTACTGATAAAAAGTAACGCACGTTACTGTTGCGTTACTTTTTATTCATGAACTAAAACATTTGCTGTTTCGACGTTTGATATGTGCGTAAGCGCCATAGCTAAAATATGTCCATGCGGAAACTTAAAGGGAAGCTGAAACACTTCTTGAAAAAAACGAGTTAGAGGTGAATTCTGGCGTATTTGTATCCCGTGAATCTGAATATCACATTCGCTTTCCCCGAAGATGCAACTAGAAGCGAGAAAACGCGAAAAACATCCGACCAGTCGTGACGTCATACTAGGATATTTGAGCCGCCAAGCGCGTGTCGCTCGTGTGGGCAGCACGTGCAATGACAAGCTTGCCAGGTATATTTTTCCGCACTGACGGCAGTCACGACGTCTCTTTCTGACCTTTTTGAAAATAGCAAAAGTGCGCGTGCATAGCTTTGACAGGCGCTGAAGATGCGCGAGAGCAGAGATTCCGAAAACTCCTAGTGTGACGTCACGCCCCGGGAAGGAGGGGCTTCGGCGGTACTTTAAAAATTAATTTCTGAAGCATCCGTGCACCAAATTGAAAAATAATCTTGATATTCCTGATCCTGGAGGTAAAATGAAGGCCATTGAAGTCTTTTTCCTCAAATACAAAACTGCTTCAGTTTCCCTTTAATTACCCTCTCTTTTTTAGGGTTTCACCCGAATAGTTACATGAAAAAACGCGGAAGTATACTGTAAACGACTAAATTTAGGCGAGGACCTAATTTTCGCGAATTTCGGGAATCGCCTACAATTCGCGAAAAATACGTCCCGCGAACGATTCGGGCAATATGTGAACGCTACGGAAGCTACACTCGATTCGCGAACATTAGAACCCGCGAATAATTTCAAATTTTCAGCTTTGGCTCGATTCGCGAAAATTTTAGCCCGCGAAAATTAAGTCGTTTACACTAATGAAGCTGATTTATAACATGTTGGCACGGGACTTAACAGAAGAACCGGCCTCCCTCATTAGCACAGAAATTAAGACCAGCCGAGATTGAAACTTTGAATATATTTCATTCACAACATGTCGAAGTACAGATAGTTGCTGTGAACAAGTTCCTCCGTTACCCGAAGCACACTCCGCTGTTGTACTTCAGCAACAGCTGAATTTCGAAATTTAATTTCTTTAAGTTCTAGGAAGTAAAGTAACGTAACTAATTTCGTTTCACGTTACTCAAAATAAGTAACGGAAGTACGTTACCCATTCCTTCTTTAGAAAAGTAACGAGTACGTTACTACGTTACCAAAAAAAGTAACGCGTTACCGGTAACGCCGTTACTTGTAACGCGTTACCGCCAACACTGTGAAAAACACGGTGGCCTTCAGAATTGAGGCGTGCTACGCGAAAGCGAGCGACATGTCACGGGAACGAAGGCGAGGTGCTCCGGGCTTTGAAAACGATCCTGATAAAAAAAATAACAATGTTTTTTTTTGTTTTTTGTTTTTTGTCGAGGCACAATTTTTTTTCGTCCCTATTAGCACAAAAACTACCATAAACTAAAAAAAAAATAGTGGGCATACAACGACAACGCACCCACAGGAACCCGAGTCAAGGCAAGGACAACTAACTACTAAAAGGAAAAAAATATCATCTTCGCATACATAGACAGAACGCATCTATCGAAAAAAATGAATCCCCTGCTTGTTCTGCCAATCTTGTTTTGCATCTGTCAAAAGCCACAAAGGAGGAAGACAATCAGCCCCCCCCCCCCAAAAAAAAAAGAAGAAAGGAAAGGTTTTTTTGGACGCCCGCAGTGGCCCAAGCGATGACCTTGGAAGGGTATGCGATTGTAGCACGTTTGTCCCGCGGCAGTTCCCCTGTCTCAAATACCCACGGTCCGTTTTCCCCAGGTACCAAAGTCCCCGTCTTATCTTCCCGGATTATCAACTCCGCAGTTATTCCGAGTCATTCCGATGCTTTCCAACGTTGAAAAACTGTTAGACGAATATTTGCACACAAGTATACACTGTTCGCAGAACTATCTACCTACAGTCTGTTGTTGATGCCATACGGTCGGCCGATCGTAGCAACTTAGCATCGATGACGCACACCCCAGCTCCGGTGTCTATAATAGCATCGATACATTGTCCGATTCCAGGCAGGTAGACAGTGACGTGTGGGGTCAGCGATGGGCACATCAATGTTGAAGCCAGGGGAACTTCGTGGACTACACGGGACCCCACCCTGTCGGGCACGCGCGGAGGGTGTTCCTGACGTGGAGGGCACGGATTCCGGCAAGATCGAGCAAGGTGGCCTTGTCGTCCACAGTTGAAGCATTGACGCCAGTCAGGCCTGCGGGGGCCGTCTTGCGTGCCACCAGTAGTAGCTATGTGGTTTGCTGGGCTCACCGTGGACGCTGTTGCTCTTATCGCCGCGTGCATTTCCAACGCATGACCCAGGGCAGAGCGGAGCGTGGAGGGTCGCGCGAGCCGCACCCATCGTTGAACTTCGGGATCCTTGATGGCATCGATGAAAGCAGAAGTGCTCATCAGGTGGAATGTATCTTCAGAGCACCCCACCAAAGCCTTCCTCGCCAATCTCTCGACGGCGTCTGCTAGCTCTTGTAGCGACTCTGTTTCCTGGCGATAGGTTTTGAGCGCCGTTAGGTGTAGCTGTTGTAGATGCGCATCATTAAATCGAGAGTCCAGAGCTTGTAGCAGATGTTCATATGTAGTTCGACTTGAATCCGGAATACACTCGAGGGACTCTGCCGCTTTTCCACGTAGCTGGGCGACTAAGGCAGCAGCCTTGCCAGGGGAGTCCTAGCCATTGTGTAGAGCCACCGTTTCGAATTGCACGATGAACGCTCTCCAGGAGCCAAGACCATCGAACGTCGGGGGTTTGAGCCGCCTAGCGCCGGAATCCGATGGAGCTATCTCTGCCTGTCTCTCGGGCTCATCGTTTCTGCAATGGCGGATCGCAGCTGCTTCCTGGTTGGAGAAAGGGTCACCCGAACCTTCTGGTCGCGTACCAGTTTGTAGGGCCTGTTCCAGGTGCTCCAGTCGAGTATGTACAGATGAGAGGTGTTGATGTACATCGGTGAGTTGTTGATGTAAAGTCTGCTCCACGTTTGCAATGCGAGGGGCCAGGCGATCGTCGAACTGTGCAAGTATATTTGCGGCGTCAGTCGAGCTCTTCTCCACCAACCGTTCGTAAAGCTGTTCGGTGAGTCGCTCCCAATTTGGTTCCGGATTTGCAGGCTGGGAACGGGCGTTCATGCTGAACGTCCCACCGCTGCCACCAAAATGTTACGAGCGTTCCAGCCGTTGTCCTTTTCCCACTGTCTGTACTTCGTCTTCCTTTTCCTCATGTCCCCGTTTGTCTTCTTTACTTTCGCCCGTTACAAGTGCTAAAATTCAAAAGCGCTGTGTTGGATTCGGGAACTCGTGTAGGTCTAGCTCATTGTTGGAATATTTTTATTCGCTTGATGAACTCCACAAAACTTGTAAATATTAGAATGGACTTTTCAGAGAACGATATTAGTTGTCCGGGTCCCAGGCGACCGGACAGGTCACAATTATAGGTTGATTGAACATTTTATTTCATAATCACAATCGTATCATCAAGGGCACGCCATTTCCTCATCACTTCTTCTACGAACGGAGTTGATGTATTCGTAGCACACGTAGACGGAAACGGTTGAGACTGCTCAAATAATACCTTCTTTTGGCAAGTACTGCGCAGCAATTAAACACAATACCTCTAACATAAACATGCTGCTCCACATGTGTATTCACAAGACGCAATACATCGTTCTCCCAACTTCGTTGAAATGGGCATGAAAGCGCGTAACCGTTACTTGGTTGAAGTTCCACTTAGAGGTAAAGTGTTTACCATAAAAAATCGTTAATTATTTATTTTTTTCCAGTTCCACTAAAAAACTCGGTTCCCTTCAAAATTATGTCTTTCATGTCGTCTCCACAGCGCTTTTACGTCAGTAATTTCGTGTTAAAAAACATCACATAATGTGCGAAAAAAAAAAACGGTACGATCGATGCTGCATAGCCTCTTTTTCGTGGACATTAAAAACAAAGTAGTTGTCTTCACTTTGCACTGCATGTTTTAGCATGGAAGTTCCTATTTAATTATGATGTCTTCACTTTCTTAAAAAAAATATAAAGTTATTTTAAGTACCAAATTACAGAAATGTCCAAATTGCATAATTGCTTTTCGTTGGGACGCCATGACGACAGTGACACTTGCGTTCGCTTGTGCTTTTCGCCAGCATTTTACTATGAATCATCAGGATCGCGACATGCAGCAGCATGAGACTCCGGCATCTGTGACGTCATTTGGTGCCCCTTCGGGACCACTTTTGATGTATTCTCAGCATAGGACGCTAGACAGACCAGTCGGATACGTGCTCCAGGCACCATAGAACTGCTCCTAAAAGTAGCTGTCACGTGCTTTGCTCCGCGACTGTGATTCCCTCACAGCAGCTCTGACCTTTGAAGTTTGCCAAGTTACGGTGAAACGGAGTATAGACAAAACAGACAGGAAACGAGCTGCCAGCATACGCTAGTCAAACTTCCAACAGAAAGGATTAGTTTCTCCCCAAGCTGGGGCCCTAATCTGGACACTTGGCGAAAACGTCGGCGAGAAATCTGGCGGCCGTGATTGGCCGAAGCTGCACTTGACCTTGGCGCCGGCCAATCAGAGCCGCCGGATTTCTCGCAGACTTTTTCGCCAAGTGTCCAGATTAGGGCCCCTGGACGGCATTTATCGGGCATCTTTAGGGCTGCGAAGCTCAAAATCACGCGTACTCAATAAGATTTTTTCTCTCGCGTGTTTGTGATTTTTACAATGCCCTGCAAGCAAAAAAGCAAAAAAGTTAAAAAAAATATGGTGAAGTCACTCCGAGGGGGTATCGATAACTGCGAGCCACGAACATGAATGATTCGCTAACATCCGTCAGGAGTGCGAACGGTAAATCGTCACGCAAACATATTCTCACAAGCTGCAAATATTTACTCTATTTGGTTTAGCTAGTAGAACATACTAACGACATGTGATTATTATATACAAGATACCATTTCTCGGTTCTTCAAGACCATTTTCCTAGTCTGAACGGTCGCGCTACGGGCCGCGGCTGCACGACCACGCCCCTGCCCTCGCCAAGGAGGCTGCGTGGGCGAGGGCAAAAAGCCGTGTTCTCAATAAACTACGGAGCTAAGTTGTGTCGTCTGCTACTGTACCGCCAACAGGAGAGCGATTGCTCTGTGTGTTGCACAGACGCGTGTTGCGGTATGACTCTGTACGCCTGTCCTAGAGGAAGATAAAAATATAGGCTCCGTGACTCCCTCCTAAGCTAGCAAAAACAAACAGAAGTATACTCGTTTAGGCTGAAAGGTTTCCGAAATAGTGGCCAGACATTGGAAAAGCATATGTCACAAAACTTGGTTTGTGAAATGTCATTATTTTTTTAGCAAGAAATCACCTGCTCACCACTGGGACGACGAAATCTTCACTATCTATTGCGTCAAGTGTACTTGCGCTCAGGAAGAAAAATCTGAACACATCCTTCTCCCAACGGCCTATGTCGAATAACAAACACTTTGTTTAAACATGTATGCACCAATAATTCATTTATTGCTACACTTGTATATACACGTAAATTAAACGACGTCAAACCGCATTTGTGATTAGATCTTGATGTCTATACCAACTACATTCATATTTTGTTAGGGCTTCATTGAACAATAACTTCACCAATAGTTAATGGAACACGATGGCTCGATCTCACCAAAAACCTCAACGTGCGAAGCTTCCACAGGCGGTCGCTTACGAGTATTTTCAATGTGGGATTTCAGAAGCTTTTGCTTGCCATAAGGAGCTTGCTTTCGACTACAGCACTGCACGGGCCCGGGAAGTGCGGAGCGCGCTGCTGTGGGGAGAGGTTGACTTACAAGATGACGTGTTACGTGATCACGTAAGATGACGCGTCACGTGATCACGTAAGCTGACGTCATTTCGTATAACGTGATCACGTAAGATGACGTCAGTTCGTATCAGGTGATCACGTAAGATGACGTTTTCGTGTCACGTTATCACGTAGGATTACAGGATTTCGTGTTACGTGACACGAAGGGGGTAAGGAGGAACTAATGCTCACGCATTTCCATCGGATGAATCCCATTGATCACTCCACTCTCATTTTTTTTTTTCGTTTTTGATTTTGCTTACGCGGTTGGGAGCGATTGAAGGCTGGTTCCCACATTTTCGTTTGACTGCGACTGCAACCACTTGACACCTGCTTACAACCAGAGGTTGCTATGGCTACAGTTGCGTCGAGCATAGACAGGCCTGAGCTTGAAAGGCACGCGTCGTACTCGAGCGGAACTGAACGCAACCTTGTGAACCAGCCTATAGAGTCCGTTTTGCATTTTATTGTGGTGCAGCGCTACACGCTGATTCAAGATTTCTGGCAGCGACGTAAACATGTGTTGGTCCCCAAAGTGTGTCCAAGGGGCACAGTGGCGATTCATTGAGAAATCTTATTGAAGGCGCGCGAACGTTTGCTGGAAGATACCCACGTTAGACTCACTTTCTATTCTAATCATTTTGGCAATGACTTTTATTTGTTTCATTACATGACATGGTGGACTCATAAGCTTAGGTGGACTGAAACCACAGATTGTATGGTTTTTAGATTACTTGCTTCTTGCATATAATTAAATAACTCTTGCGTCTTTTTTATTTGACGCCGTAACAACCGTGATGCGAAAAGAAACATGAACGAGGAAAGATTAGGATACGAGGTGCCACGATGTTATGAAAGTAATGAATATACAACGGATGCCATCGTACATTTTTCACTTGTTGGACGTTTTACAAGTGGAACGTTGCGTTTATATGCGATTGAAAATAATATAACATAGACAAGGGCTTCTAGATCTAGTGAAGGAGCTTTTTCAGAAGAACTGATGCTCCCACTTTGTTTGTGGTATTTGAACGCTCCAACTTTTTTGTGGTATTTGACGAGCCCGGTAGTTTTACAGAGCCAGGCGGGAGAGAAGTAGGACTTTGCATTGATGGCTCTTACGAGCATCGAGACGGTCTACATCGAACATAGAGATCATACAATAATATTGAGGAAAAGGCCCAGCATATTCCCAGGCTTTGCAGTCGCCTCGAAATGGCAATACACGGAAGCAGGCATCGTCGGTCCCGGTGAGACAAAATAGCAAGTTTTCTCTGTCATAAACGCAAAAGCTGGTAAAACATCATTTGCAATGACAATATTTAGTGTCCTTTTGCTTTTTTTCCGCAGAAACAACCGGCGAAAGTCATTTTATCAGAAACAACTCACGCTGACGAACAGTTGAACAAAGGCAAAGCGTAGATGCAAAGCGAGCGCGCTTTGCCTCGTTCTGTATCTCGGGACCGACGATGTCAGCGTCCGCAATTCCCCACTATCCGCTGCTGTATTTGCCCCACTGGCCTCGAACTAGACGCGGTAACCGAAGTCACAATTTTCCCTCACTGCATGGCAGCCTTCCATATACATCACGGCTGGAGAACTGCGGTGGGTTGCTAACTCCACAAAACAAATCTATTTACTATATAAAAGCATAAATCTCGGGACGTACTGCAATATCCTAAGTCATTACCCACCCAAATTTTTGGGTTTCTGCTCTCAGCTAACGGACAAAATCGAGAGTGAAGTCGCACCTGTCGCCATAACAACCATAATGCGCAGAAAAAAAATGTGAACGAGGAAATGATAAAATACGAGGTACCATGGTGTTGTGAAAGTAACGAATGTACGAATTATATTACGGAATATTTTTGTGATGCCGCAAGAGAGCGGTTTCTTGTGCTTCGCTGGGGTTATTTGACGAGCGCAGCGGTCCTACGAGGCCACATATATAGGAGAGGTAGAAATTTGTTACGACTCTTGTTACGAAAGGGGTTGGGGGTGTCACTCGGGTCTAAACAAAAACATTCAAGAGTTTCTAGTTTTCTCCCCATTTTTCAGAACAACTAGGCACGAGACCCCAAGGATTAGTAGGCCACTCCACTAAGCGAAGCTATGGAATGTTTAGAGTGCTTCGTTTTCTGTTAGGCACACAAAAACTCCCCACTTTGAACTTTGTGCTAACTTCGGGAAACCGATAATTCGCAGTGCGTACAAAAACGACTTATCGGGGTGCCCAAGACATCGCTTTCGACCGCGTTGTAGATCAGCATTTGCGTAGGTCAGGGTTTGAAAGGAATCGCGATCGTTGTGGCGTTTGCTATGCGTCGCTGCAAACATAACATATGCACCACCTTCATGAGCGTATCTCGAAAGGAAGTTGATTTTCTAAGCGCGGAACGTTTGGCCGCCGTTTCCTCTGCGTGACGTTACCGGTCAGCTTTGGAGATAGCGAGATTTAGCAGGCCGTTTTTCTCCTCTGTATCGGTATCCCCAAAGAAGGCGCCGCAACTGAGCATCCTGGCTCCAGTCTTTTCTGCATAGTTCAAGGTCTCGTGGCGGATTACGCAGAGCGGGTTGCGGAAACGATCTGCTGAAACTCCCTATTCTCCTCGCTCTATTCTTCCGAACTCCCTTTCCCTTCTCAGCCCTTCCATTCTCCCTTCTTTCTTGCCCCAGTTCAGTTTCTCCTACAAAAATATGTTTTGAAGTCGAAGTAAATAAATATTGTTGCAGTTCAGGGTTGCCTTCTGGCGCTTTGGCCTTTTAGCAACTTCATTATCCGGTGTTCAGCATTTTGATGTTTGTTAGTTTGATAATGCGAAGTTTTGAACTGAACAAATCACCTCTATTCACCAAGGAAAAAAAAAACAATTTTTAGGACGAACTTTAATATTCTGAGTTGATAAACATCCGCCGGTGACGAAAATACAAAATTGGTTACAGCCGAAAAAATTCGGTGGTTGGAAATATTCGGCATGGGTAAAACTAAAAAACTCCAGTCGGTGAATGTTCCCGCCACAGCGACGGCTAGTTTCTTCGAAACGCCTCCTCTGTAGAAGTTTGTGAAACATCTTATCGCGTCGATCCTCCATCCTTCCAGTGCCTATTCAAAGGTCGGTGTGGCTCTTGGAAGACAACGCCAACAACATTAGTGTCGTCCAGAACCATTGACCTTAGAAACGCGCCTCTTCGCTTAGGGAACTGAGATGCGTTGATTGTTATTTGTTTCTTTTGCCTACTACAGACCATTCCAAAACTCGCCTTCTGGGTGCCACCAACTTTGTCTACTGGGCTGTGAAGCACGTTCGAGCGTGCGCAATAGCTCTCTAGGCCAAAAGATTGTACACTGCGTATGCGTTCACAGCTCAATAACTTAGGCACTTTTCGTCGGGATAGATGCTCCCACGAGAAGAAAAGCGTATGAAATATGTGAATAGAATTGGAAAATTGAAATGTTCTTGTCCAATCGCATTTTTCTTCCTCGGTTATCAACGCTTTTTGGCGTCATCACGAGACGTTCAACCATAATACACTGGTGTTTAAAAAGTAAGCGTCAAAAAACATGCGGCGATTTTCGGTCAAAAATAAACACCGGAAAAACATACCCTAATCATTACCCATGCCACCTTTTTGGGCAATATGTGAATTTCCAGAAGAACAGCGAGTTATCACCCTCCCCTAGAAATACCCTGGCTACAGAGCAGGCGACCCGTTTTTCCTCGCGTCAGATTGCGGTGACCACGAACCGTACGGAGGTCACAGGACGTCCGTGAAAAATATAAAAGAGGCAAAGAACGATCTACTCTGTGCACGTTTCATCCCCGATTTCCACGACCCCACGGCCGAAGGACGTTAGTGTGAAAGATAGCAATAAAATAAAACTTTGTGTGAAAAAAAAACAAAAAAAAACACGGAGATCTATTTACCGATAACCATGAAAGCGAGACACGCACACTGACGCCTCGGCGTGCAGAATGAAACAGGATACGGGCGCGCGCGGAAGAACACCTTGCACAGTGCCGATCCGGCCGATCGCCGAAAGGACGATTTCGCATTTCGTGGACAGCGAGCGCCACCTCACGGGAGAGAGAGGTACCTTAAAAACAATGAAAACAAGCACCGTCACATTGTTTCTTTATATTCGCTGTAGTTACGGAACAGATCGACTTACGTGAATATTTTTGATATTATTCGATTCCGTAATAAATTTAGAAGACATTCAATGAAATACTTTTTTCGTTTGCATTGAAATAATTTTGTAAATTCACTCCGAACGTAAGAGTGCTGAATTAGCCGATTTTGACCATTTTCATGATTTTTTAAAGAATATAATCAAATTTATAATAAAACATTTGTTCCATTTAATGCCTCGATAATGCCTCAATGTCTTTAAAGCCGAAATTTTCAAGAAGATCCGCACAGCCGTTATTGTGTGAGAATTTTTCTAATTTGGCGAAAAACCTCATGTATTCTCTATGGGGCTCTGAGGTGCGCCCCCTCTTAAAGCATTACAGCACCACATCGTCTCCATTGAGGACAGCGGCGATCTCCTACTGCGTTGAAATTTTACCTGGCCGAAAGAGGTGGGTGGGGCTTATATGTTCTCGCTACCAAGAACGTGAACAAGTCGTAATTAGCCGTCCTCTTTTGTTCATGAAAATGGTTCAGGCGTTCCTTCGATTGGGTTTTCGTAGTTTCGTTGCCACGTTTGAAATTCCACTTTATCTCGTGAACGAGGCTAACACCAAAGCTTGTCTCGCCGGCAATGAGGTGGACAAGTTCAGCTGCGTTTTCTTCTCGAAACTGCCCGAGCATCCATGACTAAACGTTCGAAGATACAATGTCTCGTATGGCTCCACAGGACAACACATTCTATATGGCGCTTGCATGAACTATACCCGAAGGGAGACGTGTTTAGCTAACAGAACGAAAAGACAGAACCGACAGCGCCGATCGAGCATTTGAATGAGCCATTTTTGTAAGCTTGCCTTAGGTGGCTGGCGGAGGCTGTTAACCAATCCTTGAATATTGCGGTACATTGAAATAGTATGTTACGTATAAGGGACATTTATATTATATCCTGTTCAAAATATTAGACTTCAATGCGCTGCGAAAGCGCTGACTTCTTTTACAGGGACTAATTTTGCAGAGTGGATAAAACTGTAAGACGGCTTTGACCATTAAGCACGCAGTAGGATGGACACTCCAAGTTTCTTTTTGAGCTTACGCCGAGTACAGTTAGCAATGCAAATGATGTTGAGGTGCTGCAAGAAAAAAAAAATGATACCTACCGCGTTTATAACTAGGCCCTTGTCCTTTTTAGAAATAAAAATATAACATAATAGTCACGAGTTCGTTTGTTTTAATGTTTACAGTATCAAGTTGCTACGAAAAATATGTGCATGTAATGACGGATGAATTTATTTATTAAATCAATATCTTCTGGTGTATTCGAGAAACGAGGTAAGTTGCCAAATTTTTACTGATGTCCAAGTGTGATTATAATAATCCGCAAAAAAAAATTCTGAATTTATATATTCTAGCACTTTTTGAAGAAAAAAAACAACTGGTGAAGTAATGAGGCAACAATTTTCCCGGTAGTCAACCTAAAACTATAGTCCGTACTTTTCTACTTCCAATCAGGTTATGATACCGAACCAAAACTAAAACCAAAATTCTAAAAAAAAAAAATTATATTTTTGTGCAAACCGGAATCGAATTGACGCGTTGTAATTGCTTTCGTTCAGGAGAAAATATCACAATATAATATTTGCAGGTTGAGGTTCAAGGGTACAACTTGTGCATCTGGAACGAATGTCACGAAAGGCAAAATAAGTATTTCCTATGTTTTTTTTTTAATGTAACGTGTCTTGGAGAACATTCAAACATTATTTAGTAAATGAAAACAAAAAAAATATGAGTTGGGGACAAGCAATTATTCGCCCACTCACAATTAATAGCATCCTCGATCATCCGCACCGGTGCGCACCGGTGCACGGAGGTGCGCCCCGTCGTCTTCGATCAAGTGCACCGGTGCGCACCGGACGTCCTCGATCAACGGGGCGCACCCTCCCGGTGCAGCTTTGCGTTGCCCCAACGCGCACCGAGAAAATCGACGGTGCGCCGGGGTGCAGTCCCATCAGGCATTGCGGCCAGGAGCGGGAATCGAGGAGATGGCGGGAATAGCAGACGCGCAGTCTGTCGAGGTGGCGACCTTGCGAAGACGAACACGCCTCGCAGCTGCACTCGATTAATTGCTCAGCTCTTCTGAGAGCGAGACGACGATATTCTTACCATCGCCGCGATTACCGTCGATTGCTGCGGTGGCAAGGAGCGCCCGAAAGGTATGAACTTCGTGGAAAGCGTTGCGAGGTGTTTCGATGACACCGAGGTACGGCCATTATGTGGTGGTTCTCTTTCTCGAACCAACAATGATGGGCAGCATATACCTGTGAAATTGTCACCCGCTTCGTGACCCCACCGACAATCACGTCCACGATGTTCATTCGTGTGGGACCGCCAAATCCGCGAGTAAAAAAACAGGAGAAATTGACAGCAGACGGGCACCGCGCGCGGACCTACGCAAGAAAAAACAAACAAAATGCGAGGTGACGCATGGTGGAGCTCGCCGCGGTGCACCGCCGCGGCGCAGTTTGTCTTCGATGTCGCACCGACTTCGTACTGCACGACCGAGGAGCGCTGTGCACCGTCCAGGTTTCAGGGCGATTCCGGTGCGAGTTGATCGAAGATGCTATAAAAAACTACAATGATAATTGGCAGCTGCATTTAGATTAGGTGCGAATGTTGTTTAGAAAAAACTGAAGTTGATCGACAAGATGATAGTTTAAAGCTCTGCTTAAAGGGAAGAAAATTACATCATCCAGAGCTTCAGGCATTTGCTTCGGTAGCATGTGGGGATTCCTGCGAAAATCGTCAGCGTGAAAAGTTTCTCATGCCATCTTTTGCCACAAGTTCTTAATCCGTTTATTGACTTCGTGCTTTTGCAATACAAAATGTATAGACAAAAGAGTGTTGCATATTTTTTTCTAGATAGTTTAATAATATTAAAATACGAACCCCCTCGAACCGGCGTGAAGACCCAGTTTTTTACTCCTGCCCCGCGCCGAAACTGAACCATTCTCCTCCAAACCAAAAATAAAACATTAAAAAAAATTTCGAATTTTTAAAATTTGCTACTAATGCAGCATAAAAAAAATAAGGTCTTTCGAGGATACAATCCACATTCACGTAGTGTGAGTCGATTTCTTTAAACCCCTAAATCTCATCAATAAAGCTATGTCACTGGAAAAGTGAGAACGCGACGGAGTTCCCGGATGGGCCCTCAAATGTTCTGCAGCGTACTTCACATATAAAACAAATGTGTTAACGTTGATTCACAATTTTTCACACGAGTTCCACAGAGAGTTTGATTCGACCGCTCTTGTTATATATTTATAAATTATAATAAACAATGTTTAAGAGACCCTAAGTTTCTTTTATATAGAATATATTTTTGTTGTTAACACTCTGCGTCTTCTGAAATTAAGGAGGCACATTATTGTTAATAATAATCCAATTAGTACAATAATGTTTGCATTATTGATGTAAACACACCTTATTTTCTAAACATGAAAAGACACCTTGTTAGTGCAATGAGAACCACCCAAGTCGTGAATAATTTAATTATAATCCATTTTACAAGTGCTTCTCATACTCTGCTGTCATCATGTTTTTTTTTTGTTTTTTTTATTGTGGAGGTTTAGAAAGCTTTTAAAGTGTAAGCCTTTAAGTTTCTTGTCAACCACAAAATATATTCAAACTCTATTAAGATATAATTAAGCAAAAATAATTTAGCGCGTCCGGGCAGGTGTTTATTCCAAATAGCTTTATTAAAGTTCTGACTGTGACTAAAACAATTTGCCTAGATTATACTTCCAGATACTAGTGCTAACTAACTCTATTCAATTATTTCTGATTTAATTTGTATTCCTGAAAGTAAACCTTGTTTGTAGTTAGCTGGTAAATTTGAGAGCCCTGTTGCTGGTTCGAGGTCCGAATGTTCAACGCGCCGAACCTTCTACGCCGATTGTTCCACAAACCCACGCGTGTACAAAAGGGACTCCGCTTGGCGAGCCGGAGTCAGTCTTGCCCCAGCACTCGATCCTTTGTTACGCCACCATCGACGCCTGCGACGCTAGACATTTCCTAATTTGGCTTGGGTACAAGCTCGCCTCATTAAACGTTTAGTTTCCTTCAATCATTCGTCACCTCGTCAACTGTCATTCGTAACAACCTGAGGACGATCGACTAGATGAAAAACTTGGCGACTTCAACCACAGTTCCCGACGGAGGGACCTTGGTCTCGGAATACCGCCAAAGATAATCGGTGGCGACGATTATCCCGCGGTTGCACAAAGTTGATGGTGGAAAGGGACCAAGCAAATCTATTCCAATTTGCTGGAATGGCATAGACGGCAGAGCGACTGGCTGCAGGAGTCCTGCTGGCTTCGTCAGTGGTTTCTTCCATCGTTGGCACTCGTGGAAATATCGTGTGTAGAGGTGAACGGTCTTTGCAAGTTTAGGCCTGGAGTACCTCCCGCGGATCCTGGCGAGTGTCCGGGTGTAGCCAGGGTGTCCCGCCATTGGGTCATTATGGCAGGCTTGGAAGATCTCTTCGCGAAGACCGCTGTAACCACCAAAAGCCATGTCATGTTGGAGCCGATGAGGTTCCTTTTGTAAAGTGCACCCTGTCGGATAGAGAAGGACGGCCGAATTCGCGAAACGGCTCGAGGCACCGTAGTATGCCGCCCTTCCAGGTACTCAGCGAGTGCGCGCAGCTCAAGATCGTCCCGTCGAATTTCTGCCGTGTTGTCGGCGTTCACTGCGCCGAGAAAAACATCGTGCTTGTCATTGTCGTTAGTGCGCTCGGACGCCCGCTCGACGGGGGCCCTCCAGAGACAATCAGCGTCACTGTGCTTGCGGCCAGACTTGCAGACCAGAGTCATGTCCGATTCCTGCAGTCGGAGGCTCCAGCGAGCTAGCCGTCCTGGGCGTCCTTTAAGTTTGCGAGCCCGCAGAGTGAATGGTGGTCTGTTTCCACGCGGAAAGGACTCCCAGACGACGGCAGGGCGCTCTTTCTCTGTCATTGAGTAGTGTCTCTATGCCGTTGTCAGCGCCCGACTTGCGTATGCGTTGACTCGCTTTGTGCCTTCCTGCGTTTGGACCAATGCGGCGCCAAGTCCTGTATTACTGGCGTCGGTGTAGAATTCTGTTTCTGCGCGCCTTCAGTCAACGATAGTCCACGCAGAATCTGAGAGTTTCGTCCTTCTTGACGACCACACCTCGTGATTCCCATAGACTGCTTGACGGCTGGATAATGTCGTTGTCGAGCAATTCTTGGAATTTCTCCTTGATGACCTCCCTCTCTTTCAGGGAGACTGGGTACGGTGAGTGGTGGACCAGGAGCACGGCGTCGTTGGTAACTAGGCGACGAGCTTCCCTACTGTCGTCAGTCGCACCGTTGAGGTGGTTGCAAAGCCCCCAGTGAGGTTGTCGAGGACGTCGACCAGTCGTCTTCGCTCTGGAGTAGCAAGATTTGGATTGATGTCAAGATCCATTGGCGGCATTTTCTGGGGCTGCGATTATGACGGGTATTCGCACAGCCCAATGATCACGGCTGAGTACCGGAGCTCCTCGATAAGTCCCACGGCGGTACCTTTCGTAAAGTGTTACGGTTCTTGTCGGATGTTTTTAACGATGAATGTGGCACGTCCGTCGTGAAGCGTTGTTACACCTCTTATGACTTCAAATCCCCTTTCAACAACCAAATGGATGGTGCCCTCGAGCAAGACTTCGACGCAGGACGCTTCATCGGACTGGGCAGCAATAAAACAGCTTGACCTTGATGCGGGTTCAAATGATCAGCGAGTACTCAAACAAGGGCTGCTTTTACCGTAGAAACTTCTAGCGTCGAAACAAATAGACATTTTGCGAAATCCCAAAAGCGCCCCGGCCCGCGCGTGAGGAATTGTGGGAGAGACTGTTCCTCGCCCGGCCGCTCTGTCTTGAGATCGCATTGCCTTGTCGCTTTCCTCCTCTTGATCCCCTGTTTTTTTCGATTCCATTACCTATTTTTATCTATTCCAGTGTGTTTTTTATTGTTTCTAAGTGTTTCTGTTTTCTTCTGCGCGCGAGATTTCTTGCATTTATATAGTATTTGTACCTTTATTTTGCCTTTTTCGACGGGAGTGCCGACGGACAACACGCCGCTTCGCGCGCCGTTCCCCGGGTGAGTACTACCGTTGCTACCGATTCCTACCGCGCTGTTAGCTGTTCATTTTGGTTCATTTGACACGCGTGCAGTCGAGAGGAGCCGTTTATAAACACTCGCGCACATGTCACTGGGACAGGCACAGCTGTCAGTCAACAATCGCGACGCGAGAGCCGAGTGCGCTGTGATTTGGCCGCCCGAGCTCGCTCCGTTGACTCGCACTGTAGCGTATGCCTTCGAGTGCCGGTTATAAGCGGCACTCGAAGGCTTACGCATACTCGGCATACTCGAAGGCATACACACTCGAAGGCATACAGCACGCAGCTTTGTCGCCGCGAACCATTTGTCCGAATGTTTGCGAAGCTGAGGCATATGCAACGCTGCGGCGCCTGACAACTGTGCGCTGGGGCGCGAGCCCTTCGCAAACGCCGACGGCTCAATGTCGCGGCGTGAATGCGCCTATGGCATGCCTTCATTATCTATCTGCTAAGTGGTTGTCAGCGCCCTTTTTCAAGTGCAGAGATGTGTTGCCGCGAATCATTTGTCCGAGTGCCTGCGAAGTCGTAACATTGTTCATCAAATCCAACGCTGCGGTGCCTGACAAACTGCGCGCAGCGGCACGAGCCCTTCGCAAGCGCCGGCGGCCCAACGTCGCGGCTTGTATGCGCCTATATAGTATGCCTTCTTAATCAATCTGTTAAGCGGTTGTCAGTTTAAACACCCTTTTTCAAGTGCAGAAATGTGCTGTCATCCAGGCAGTCATCTTGAAACTTGTAGTTCCTTCGATAATTTTATTTCTCTAGTCAAGATGTCAGCTCAAGGTATTTTATTTCTTTAGGTCACCTTCAGCAGCAACATGCCCGCATGGTACAGTTTGCTGTGTGCCAGGCTGTGCAAACAATACTGCCAGCGCACAGCATGTTTCCTGGCACCGCTTTCCAAGACAGCGTCCAGCGAAGAGTTTGGGTGAAGACAGCTGCGCGCAGTAGTCAGGCGCCGCAGCGTTGGATATGCCGAGCGGTGTTACGGTTTCGCAGGCATTCGGACAAATGATTCGCGACGGCAAAGCGGCGTGCTGTATCTTGGATAAGTAAGCGGAACTCGAAGGCACACGCTACAGTGCGAGTCCATGGAGCGAGCGCGGTCGGCCAAATCACAGCGCACTCGGCTCTCGCGTCGCGATTGTTGATTCAGAGCTCTGCCTACCCCTATGACATGTGCGCGGATGTTCATAAACCGCTCCTCTCGACTGAACGCGGGTCAAATGAACCAAAATGAACAGCTAACAGCGCGGTAGGAATCGGTAGCAACGGTAGTACTCACCCGGGGAACGACGCGCGAAGCGGCGTGTTGTCCGTCGGCACTCCCGTCGAAAAAGACACAAAAACTATATATATGCAAGATATATCGCGCGCAGAAGAGAATATAAACACTTAGAAGCATTAAAAATACACTGGAATAGATAAAAATAGATAATGAAATCGAAAAACAGATGATTAAGAGGAGACAAGCGACAAGGCAATGCGATCTCAAGGCAGAGCGGCCAGGCGAGGGACAGTCTCTCCCACAATTCCTCGCGCGCGGGCCGGGGCGCTTCGGAAAATTGCAAATCGTCTATTGTTGGAGTGTCAGATTCTTCTTTCCTGGGTCAATGATAGTACCGTAATCACACAAGAAATCCATTCCGAGGGTAACACCTATCGCCGAGAACTGTTATCCTCGGCGAGGCGTCGGGAGAGTCTCCCACTCAGACCGGAGTAGTCCGCTCCGGTGTCCGCAAGTGCTGACGCTTCGTGGCCGTAGATGACAACGTTGAGGCTGTTAGGCAGAGCTGCGGAAACATATCTTTCAACGCGTAGCGTCGCTGGAGTGGTTGCTCTTAGGCGTTCTTGGAGTCTTTATCGCTAGAGTGGTTGCTCTTAGGCGTTCTTGGAGTCCGGCCTACGGCCACTCCACCTCCAGGGGTTTCCACTCTCAGTATTTCGGCGAGAAACGGGAGACTGACTCTCAGGGTGGTAGCTGTGTGGAAGCGATGTTGGGCACCGTTGAGACGGCGAAGGGAAACCGCGGCGGGGAGACGGTCCTGGAGATGACGACCGACGGAGGTATTTGTCGGCATCCAGAGGTTGCTCGCCGTATCTTGGGAGTGGGTCGCTCGGTTGAAAACTTCGGATCCCAACCTGGCGGTAGTAGCCGCGGCAATAGGCATGGCCAGCCTCTCCACAATGGAAGCATGTTGGGCGCCGGTCTGCAGTCCACCCTAAGTCGGTCCTCCAAGCGCTACGTTGCTCCTGGTGGGGAGTGTACTGTGGCAGATTGGCCTCTCGTTGAGGTGCCAGTGCCACCGAGTACTGGTACGAAGTCGGGTGACGGGCTACGGAGGCGTATCTCAGGGCCGGTAGTTCCGAAGCGGCGTTGATGAGAAATTCCGGCTGGGGCGCTTGCTGAACTACTTCCCTGACAACCTCGCCGAGTGAGGGCGAAGCTGGGCTGGCAGAAGTAGGTAGGAGTCTCTTTAGTTCCTCCCGGACAACGTCCCGGATGATATTGCGGACGTCCGGGGTGTTGCAGCTGGACAGCGATGGGGCAGCGAAGGCGGGAAGTGTCTGGTAGTGGGAGGCCCTTACTTGAAGGGCACGTTCGATGTTTGTAAGCTCAGTGATGAAAACTTCAACGGTGGTAGGCGAGGTACGCACAAGGTCTTTGAAAATGACTTCTTTCACTCTCCGCATCAGGCCCCGTAACTTTTCCTTTTCGGGAGCGTTTGGGTCGGCGCGGTTCTTGAGGCGGACAATGTCGTCGAAGAAGCTTGTGACAACCTCGTTCGGCCCTTGGATTCTTCTTGAAGAAGATCTTCGACCCGCTGATGTCGCTGGTGGCTGGCAAAGATGCGTCGAAGCTTGGTCTGGAAGTCTTTCCATGACGAAATTGACGCTTCGTAGTTTTCGAACCAGGTGCCTGCCGTGCCTTCCGGAGTATTGTAGACTTTCCATATGCTCTGCTCAGGCCCCCATCTGTTGAACCGGGTGACGCGCTCGTACTGGCTCATCCAGTAGTCCACATCTTCATAAAGATCGCCCCTCAAATTTGCCGGCGTCTGTGGTGTGGCCTGCACGTAGACGATGGACGAGGGTGGCGTACCGTCTAGCTGCGATGTGGTGTTCATCGTCGGGGTCTTCCTCCTCGGCTGCTCAGATAGCTGTCAGAACTCCAAAGGCTGGCCTTAGTTGCGGCGGCTGGCTCGGGTCTTGGTTTGTTGACAGCGATTGGCTTTCCGGGACTTCAAAATGATCGAGCCAGACAGACTTTCAGAAGGGTGCGTTTTTCGGGCATGGACTGCTGTACCGCACGCCTTCACCAAAATGCACAAATATCAGCTGATGAAGTGACGAATAACTGAAGGAAAGTAAACGTTTAAAGGGGCGAACACGCATACCCAAACTACATCGAAAAACGCTAGCGTCGCAGGCGTCGATGGCGGCGTAAAAACAGAATCGGGCGCTGGGGCGAGATTAACACCGGCTCGCCAGGAGGAGCTCCTCTTTTACTCGCGTGGGATTCTGGATCAATCGGCGAAGAAGGGTCTGCACGTAGAACATTGGGACCTCCAACAAGCAACAGGGTTCTCGAATTTAACAGAACGCGACATGTAACAAAAATGTGCTTCGGCTAGCAGGCACTGAAGATCGACGCCTTGCGTGGGAGCCAGGCAGTATATGCGTTTGGCCACGGGCGCGCTTCGTCAGAGACACGTGTGACAAGGAACAATTATTCTAGAAAAAGGTACTTTGGCATCTGTACTGCACATGATTGCTTGTGTAAGCTCGACATTAGTGCTTTTTAAGCCCGAGTCACACAGCTCACACATTATACAAAAGTTAGGGAGTTAGCTGCAAATGAAGACAGCGGACACACCTCAAGCAGCATCGGTGCAAAAATGGTTCATACATATGCATGAGTCAAATATGTCCGCAGACATTTTATATCCAATGTGAAACGACCTTCGTACAAGAAACACCTTTTAGACAGTGTCATGCAGACTGTCTTTTGAAGGATGTATTAGCATTGTGCTTGCGGCTTAATATTTTTCCTCGAAACGTTGTTGTGGTTGACGTAGTTTACCCTTTTTGTTAGTGCTTCAAGCTAGCGTTCTCCATCAAAATCGAAGTTATACTTCAAGACTTCTGATACGAAGATGAAAACACAAAATGTGGCTATTGCTTGGTCGCTCTAAAACTGTAGCGCGAAAACTTTTCATAACAATTTCCCAGTATTCGTAGCAAGAAACGTTTCTACGATGGCCTTTCTATGCACGCATATGTGATGATTCGTTCTAACATTTGTGGAGTTCCAATTGGCAGCTGATTATTAGGCAGTCGCAACTCACCACGCCAGGAACTTCTTAAACTATTATACTTTGTTTTACCTTACTTAAGGACACAGCCGACGCAACGAAAGGATGGGAGCAATGAAACAACATGAAAATCCCAAGTCACTGGGACTTCTCCGTAAGTGATTGGTTTAGCTATGATAGGGCAAGTATAAAAGCAAGACTAAAAACATCTTGGTGTAATATGGACGTTTTTTGATGAATTCCAACAGCCTTTTGCTCCAGTTGCGCCGAGACTTAAATTTAAGTAAATTATAGTGACAAGAAAAAGGCATCTAAGCTACTATTGATTCAAGTTTAAGTGCTTACATCCCAGTCATACGTAGGAATCGTTTTGATGTGTTCAGTCGTGTATTGAGGCGTCCTTCCTTGTATTTGATGGTTCACAAACACGGGTAGAACATTCTTGGTATCCGCATCTGTAATTGTTTACGCCTCAATTTGGTATACACAAGGAAACTTCTCCACTCGATTGATCGAGAAGACTCACTTAAGTTATATCCCATCGCTATCACTGATTCATGATATCAAAGTTGTTTTATGCAGTTACGCTAAGTACACATCACACACACTTACACTAACAAAAAAAACACAAATGCAACACAACAATATTTGGAGATTGATATCAAAAGAATATAAGGTTCTTGGACATAAGACGATTAATTACACAAGGCATCAGTGCTTTGATTTTTTCGCGATTCTACTCTAAATGGAAATAAGTGTAGAGAGAATTTAACTGAATTTTAACTTTCATTCCTGCCAACCTTTGTACGTGCGCTTTATGTTTTTATAAGTATTTGTGTGTACATGTGTTTTTATATCTATATTTATTTATTACGTACTATTTTTAATCTAACATCTCGTCGACTTATTTCCCCACCGATTAGATATTTGCATTTTCTTAAATATAATCGAGTCAAAACTATGGCTACTTATTTGTGAACTTACCTATACCTACGAGAGCCTTTGATATGTTTTTTTTTAACTTCCGATGAACTGGTTGAAAAAGTGATTAAAATATTTTGTATACACACAATGTAGATACATTCTCTAACTACTTTTTCACATAATTTCTGCACTCATTAAGACAATTATTATGACGTTGCTTAAAGTAAAGTGGACCACTGGAGTTCTAAATCATTCTGATATACTGGATAAAAAAAACGACGAAAGGAATAAAATAAGGAGAGAGGCATTTATATTTAATCAATGAATACTGGCGATAATACTGTATCTACTTTTCTACGTAATCGCAGCACAGATCATGAAGTGATTATTACGTGGCAACGCGTATAGATCTCCTTCCTAAAAATAAAAAATTCAAAGTTTTTTTTTTTTTAATTGTTTAATTTACACCAGCGTCTAGGAGAATGGGGCAACTCATGTCGCCTGACGCGGCTCCATCGTCCTGTACAATTCAGCAGTACAACTGCAAAAACAAACCCAAAACATGACAACATCGGTTTTCATTTCGGCTCTTAATATTTCGACGACATGTTCAACAGGACTGTCGGACGCCACAAGCGCCTTTCCTAATCCAACGCATTAAAGACCTCTGTGCCTCCTTCCCGATACTTAAGCCGTTTCCTCCGCGCATATTACATATCTGTGGCGCATGATGGTTTTGCTGTCGCGTGATGGAAGCACTGGAAACCGCCGGAGCAATTTATTAACTTCCGCAACGGAAACGCGCGGTAGAAAACGCGACATCCGGGCATTCTATGACACGCATATCAAGAGGGAGGTTTAAAAAAACGTACGCAAATTTAGCGTACTCTAGCACTATAGTTAGCGCTTGTGTTAGCGCACGCAACGTAAGAGTGTTTTAGAAGAGCGTTTCGCCGTGACGACGCAAAAAGCCAAGCCTCTCGCGCTTGCAACGCCACGAAGGTGCAGAAACACCTTTTATTTCACACACGAAATGCTGGAACTTGATAAAAAAAAGTTTATCGGTTCAGAGTAACATTTACGATTTGTCTAAATATGCATGAACGCGACGGGAGCGGTCGATCAGTCGTATCCGCTTGCGTCGCCTCGGCAACAGAGGTCTCGTATACTGACTTTTCGCGCGCAGTACCTTCGCGGAAGAACGTTCGCGCTTCGCAAGCAGCAAGTTTCCGGCGATCGCTGCCCACTTTAATGGGCCTTCCAGAACATTTCTGACGTGCATTCCCCGTAGGAGTGCAATGTATTCCTGTGTTGACGATCGCAGTCGCGGGCATGCCGAAGACGTCGCGCTAACGGCGCCACGAAAGCGGCCGCAGCCGCTGTCTTGGTGGTCCCCATTTTTCACTGCGCTCGTCTTGGCTTTAGCCAACTTAAATCACAAATCATTCTTGGAGAAGCACAAAGACGCTTTGCGTACGCACGCAATTTCGCAAAAATAGCGTAGGCTAAATTAGCGCACGCAACGTGAAAAACGTGGTTTGCGTTGGGCGACGACACTATTCTTCGCGTACAAAAAGCTTTAGCGTGCGCTAGTCTAAGACTGCCGACTATTGCACGAGTCTTCTGGATGCTCCTGAGCCATATTCTTTTTCTCCCGGTGTCTAGGATGGTCCGAACGTACAATGGAAAACCAACAAGGGCTTCACAGCGCGACCAGTGACATGAACAAGTCTCTTGAAAGTGTCAAACAGCAGCTTTACTCCCTCCGCACCGCTGCCGCACTTCTTGGCGTACAAAAGGATGCGCTTTAAAAGCAAGCCAAACCTCTCGCAATATATAGAAATCAGCCACTCGACAAAAACAACAACAAAAACAACTAACGGCTGGGTTATAAGGAGCATTCACTGGGCGCCATATTTGTGGGTGCTGTTTAGAGCGCATGCTCAGAACGAGCCCACATTAATAGGTTGCTAAGACCGGCACTCTCTAGGGTGTGGAATGCACGTTGCAAAAGAACCCTGGAAGCTCGCCGTGAGAACGCGCTCAGCAGCCGTGCACACAACTATGGCCACCAGTGAATTCTTCCTATAGAAGGCGCATTTTTTGCGACGTTTCAAGTTTCATGAAAATTTATTGTGCACCTTAAAGGGGTACTCCGGCGATTTCTTCATGGTCCCCGATTTGCTTGAAATTTTGCTAAACTCGCTAAACAACACCGCTACAATAGTATCCCAAATATTAGGTCAAATTATTTTTTTTTTCACAAAGTTAATTGAATTTACTATTTTCGTCCTCACCGTGTTTTTCAAACTGAAAATCGCTACTGGCGACAACGAAAAAGTGACGTCAGTGGAAGGCAGGGGTTCACTCTTTGAACTGTAGAATTTGTTCCCAACTGATTGGAAGCAGTTTCATGGTGTCAGATGAAGGCTTTGAAATCTCGCTCCAGTACCTGCGCTCCAGCACGGAACAAATGACTGGCATATTCTATTTTTTAGACTGCTTGCTCGACTGGCAAGCCTGCCCGCCACAGACGTAATGGCACTGAAAAGTGCGGGTATATTTGAATGTTGGTTTTTGCATTATTTTCATTTGCCGACTTCACAATAACTATTATGAATTTCGCGATACTAAATAGCATACCGAAAAGGGTAAAGCCGAGGAGTCATAAGATATAGTTAGTTGAGGTAGCTCAAAAAATTGCCGGAGTACCCCTTTAAGTGCGGCAGAAAAAGAGAGCAAACAGGTCGAAAGCAGCGCTGTTCTAACGTCCTCTCCCCACAAGGCAAAGCTGACGTTGGCGAAAGCAACCAAAAATCGGCGTTGCACTTCTCCCCCTCCCCCCTTGAAAACAAAAACAAGAAACCACTGAATTTAGAGACAAAGATTATTTGTGATCTCCAGAAGTATATAGCTCGCAGTGTCCGAGAGTTCTGCAGACCGTGCGATGCTCGCCACAAGACACTCGCCGTGCGTGGCATGCGAAGAACTTTGGAGCCGAACAGCCCCGCATTCACTATGAATTGAGTGCATGAAATGCAAGGAATGTGCTCAAAAAGAGTGCGATAGAGGTCACGCAGTGCGTTTCAAGTGTATTTCTGTAAATACTGAACGCATGTAATGTTTTTAAAGAGTGGCTTATTGTACCCCACTACGTTGTCTTTCGCCCCACACACCGGGGCAAAATAAGACAGTGTGTGACTTTCAGATATTATAGTTATGTTTAAGGTTTCGCTAGCTTCAGTTAAGTAATAATTACTGAGCATAGAGTCGGGACATCTGCTGTGTTTTAAAATATAGATGCAAAAAAAAAGACCAATGAAATGAAACTTCTGTCTCACTTTTGCCCACCTTACCCGTATAATAATCGTCTTATACTCGTTTCAGACAGCATTCTAAAGATCCCTTTTGCTAAGATCCTTTATAAAATCGGCCAATATGCTCGCGATGCTGATTACGCAAGTGCCTTACGGCTTGGGCTTGTTCGTCGATTTTATAAAGGAGCTTAGTGAAAAGGGTCTTAAGAACTCCCTCTGACATGGGTATGTATCTCTGTTGTGATTATGTGAAAACGTAACTAGAATTAATATGTGTTTACATTCTGAACACATAACGAAAAAAATATCTTTTTTATCCGGTGTTTTGTAAGTTGAAAATAAACCTTGTATATTGAACACGTGCTTATATTTTCTTGAGTTATCTCTAATGTAGAGAATATCACGGTCCCACAACTTCCTCACAGTTTTTTTCTAGGCATATTTTTGGTATTCTCTTGAGAATAAAAACAATGCTTTAGGTCAGAATAGTACCTTCAGTCATCCGGAAAACAAATGCTAGAGCGACATATTACGTTTCAAGTCAAAATATACCGCAGAAAAGGCCTCAAGCGCTGGCTTCATGCTCAAGACCGTCCCTTGTGTGCTCCAGTTCTAGAGCAGCAGGAGCAACGACCAAAGTTCTAAGCTCTAATTTTTGCACCCACTGCGGTACATTTCCTAATACACTTCATTCTTTGCTGACTGGTTAGTGGAATATACGTGCGTGCCGTTCAAACTAGTCACTTGATCATTATCGCCAACTCCGCTCTATGAGCGTGATTATGTATAGTTAACATGATCGGGTTGCTGGCAGACGGACTGTTCTTTCTCTAAATGAGCACGTAGCTTCTGCCGCCCCTCACCTTCGCGCTCCACCAGCAAAGAGCGTGCTACACAATTCATGTACTTTGTTAAGGGGAGACGCGGGTCTTGAAATCGAAAAAAAATCGCGAAAATGTCGATTTCTCAAAAACAGTACTTCGGGACTCCTTATATATCTGACCTTGTCTCAGCTATTTTCGTGGTCTAATTCAACCTAGAAGTACGAAAAAAAACGTAATTACCAGTGGCTAGTGAGTCCCAAATGAGCGCGGAGACGCGAAATGTGGCTCAACTTCGGGCGCACGGTGCTCAGCCGCTGCCGCTCCGATAGCGGCCATCTTGGTTTCATTTTGTAGCTTGTCTTCCCGGCCACATTTTCGCGCCTTTTTCGAAGAGAAAGACCTTCTTGAACCGGACCTGTCGTGTGTTTACAGAGTCACAGAAGTCGGCAGCCGATTGGCTACACAGCTCACGTGACGTAGCGCGCTTACGCTATTGGTGAAAGCGCGCGCCTCCTCTCCGATTTCTCCTTCCTCCTCGCTCTCGCGTTTACCCTCCACGGCGTCGTCGTCAGCGTCGTCTGCTTCTCGTTTCGTTTGCTTTGTTCGCTTCGACGACAAGCAAGTTCTCTTCGTTTCGCTTCTCGCTATTGCTGATTTTCTTGGTTGTTTACCTCACCTTTCGTTGCATTTACGAAAGAAGTGATGGCCAGGGATAAGCGATTGAAGTCTAGTACGCGTCGTGCGTTCGGAAAGCAGCGACGCCGTCCACCGAAGAGAACGCCCAAGTTATCCCAAGATGCGGCGGCGGCGAAATGTTCGGCCATCCAAGTAGATCGTCCGCGATCACCCTCCGCATCAGCTGCCCGATCGCTTGATCAAGTTCGTGCTCAACCCAGCCCCGCGGCGAGTACAGTAGAACCTCGTTAATACGTTTTGAAGAAACCGCGAGAAAAAAAACGTATTACCCGGGAAAACGTACGATCCAAACTCGCCATTTTCAAGCACAAAAAAAAAAAAAAGAAATAGTCGAGAATGAGATCGAACAGCGTTTAATACAGCGTTTAATACAGCGCTTCATTTGCCGAAAGCGTCTGTCAGCTTCTGCTGGCGAGTGCCGGCAGAATCGTTCTGCGATGGCGTCATGGCGCCGCGAAAGCGCTCGCCAAACGAAACGAAAAGGGCGCGGGCGGCGCGGGCTTGGGCGAAACGCGAAACCGAAGCTGCCAAAGAAAGCTGCCAACGCAAAGAAAGAAACAAAGAAATGCCAGATTTGTTCATTTACTACAACCGCGCTACCGCTACTGCTCCCTTGTACGTCATAGTCTAGAGTTACTCTTGCGCACTCTTGCAAACGGTGCTTTCAGCCCTTGGAACAGTGCCTCAAAGAGCTTGCTGGAGTTACCGAGAGCGACCCATAATCACGTGTCTACTTCGGAAACGCTTGAAAAGCCATAAGCGAACATACTGCTACGGTGTTGACAACTGTAGAGAACATGCGCTCGCACGGGCGAACGATCGGTAGACAACTGTATTTGGGTTTCGATTTCTACGCTGCTGCTTCGGTTGCTCGCTACGACAGCATTCGTGCCACTTTCGCCAGCGGTGGCACTTGACATGAGGAAAGTGAATGACAGCATCAGATGGACGCGCTGTTGTTACCAGCGGTTAGTACGCCGCCGCCGGAGTTGCAATCGCTCGGAATCCTTTGTTATTATTTCATGGGAAAGATTCTTTGACGAATTGAATAATGAGCTAAGACAGTAAAACCTCGCTGTGTGTTCTGTAAACGACCTTGAGCACCCGGACGGCTCTCGGAAGTTGCGGAGAACAACAGACGCATCGGCGGCATTATCAGCGGGCACTGCCAGACCGTTCTGCACGTGCGCGCCGTGTATGCCTCGGCGCGCTCGGCGCTCGTTCGTCGAGATCGGATGTTCGGAGCTCCGTTGATTGCCAAAAAAACGTATAATCCGATCGACATTTGGCAGAATGTTGAGCGTATTTTCCAGGAAATCGTGTTATCCGGGAACGTATGAACCGGAAAAAAAAGCAGCGCAGCTCTATGGGACGTTTCCCGTGCCCTCACTCGCGAACGTATGAACCGGGAAATCGTATCAACCGGGAACGTATCAACGAGGTTCTACTGTACGTCCCATCGAATCGACACGAGGTTCTACACGCCCGAGGAGAATGCGCAGCGTTCGGAACGCGCCAGCGATGTCAAGCGTGACATCGAGAACAAGTCGGCAACTAAACAAAAGTTCGATCTTCTAGACGTGAACTTCGCGGATGTCGACGGAGGTGCGGGCACCGACTTTGTCGTGATCGACATGGCAGTTTTGGAAGGTCTGTTCGCTAGGACCACGTGCGGGGAGTGCGGCATGCCCGTGAAGTTGACGAAGTCAGCTAGGCAGTATGGGCTGGCCGTGAAGCTAGAACTTTCGTGCACCGGGTGCGACCTCCGCGAGGCCCGTTTTTCGTCGCCGACGGTCGAAGGAGCAGCGAACATCACGCCTTTTGAAGTGAACCTGAGGGCCCTGCAGGGCATCCAATCCATTGGGAAAGGTGTGACTGCACTTTCGGATTTCTGTGCCTGGATGAACCTGTCGCACAGGGGCCTCCACTACAAGACGTTCCAGGGGCACCTGCGCAAGGTGGTTCGTGTGTGCGAGTCCATTGCAGCAGCATCTGAAGCTGCAAGTGTTGAGGTCATCAAGGAGCTCTACAGCGACCTTCTGCAAGCTGTCAACAACATTGACGTCATCTTCGACGGCACATGGATGACCCGGGGGCGATCTTCCCACATTAGAGTGGGGTGCATTATTGAAATGTACACGGGCCTGGTGATTGACCACGTCGTCCTTTCTAACTTTTGCCTCGGCTGTTCCATCGGACCCAAGGCTTCTGAGGAGGGCTACGCCGAGTGGCTTGCAGAGCACGAGTGCCAAAAGAACGTTGACTGCAGTGCCGGACGCATGGAGGTGGAGGCAGCACTTGTGATGTTCAGGCGCTCGCTTTCAAGACATGGGCTGCGCTACACGACCGTGCTCTCCGACGGAGACAGCCGCACCTTTCATGCACTCACTGAAGAGAAGGTGTATGGTTTTGTGCCCATAGAAAAGAAGGACTGCCTCAACCACGTGCACAAGCGAATGGGTGCTGCTCTGCGCAACGTGGTTGAAAAGAGAAAAGCACAGGGTGAGGCACTTGGTGGAAGAGGCAAGCTCACCCAAGACAAAATCAAGAAGATAACACAATACTATGGGTATGCCCTCCGAAGCCACAGCCACGATGTGCCTGAGATGAAGAAGGCTGTGCAAGCGACCCTCCGGCACATGTGCTCGACGAATGGTGCCCCTGACCACAGCCTTTGCCCCAGTGGAGCAAGTTCTTGGTGCAAGTACAATCGTGCCCAAGCAAACAATGAAGTGCCACCAGCACACAAGGCTCCGCTGCCTGATGCGGTTCGAGCAGCACTAGAACCAGTGTTTGCTCGGCTAAGTGACGAGAACTTGCTGGAACGGTGTTCCGACAGGAAAACTCAGAATGCGAGTGAGTGTCTACACTCTGTCATCTGGGCGCAGACGTCCAAGAACAGCCACGCATCACTGCTCAGCGTGACCAGAGCTGTTGCCGAAGCTGTAGCAGTCTTCAACCAAGGCAGGAGGGAGACCAACGAGAGTGTAGCTTCTGGGCTGGGCTACGCTTCTGGCAACTGCCTCGCTCGACGAAGCCTGGAGAAAGACCAGCAACGGCTCCTGAAGTCAAACAAGGTGTTCTCGGACAGCCAAGCCACAAGGAAGAAGCTCTCCAAACGGCACAGGTTGGAGAAGTCCGACGACTACAGCCTGGGACAGCTTTGAACCTAGACAATGCGCGTCGTTGAGCAAAAAACGGCTCTTCTTAGAGCCAACCATTTTCGTTTATAGAATTATATCCTCACTGAGCGCACGTCAGCTCCCGTTGTCTCCAAGCTTATCAAGGTTACTTTCATACTATTGCTACAGGCTCTCATTTCAATATTCAAATGCTCTATCAAGAAAAGAAAATAAAAAAAATTAGTGGATTATGGAACCTGGAGAGTCGTCTTGCGTAACTTGCAATACCTTCAGTTTCAAAAGACATACCTAAAAATGACTTACAGATATGAAAGCAGAAAGAACAGATGCACATGTGAGGGAAATATTGTTGCAGTATTAGTAATAGTGTTTATATCATCAACTGTCAAACTTCAAATGCGATTTTCTCAGCTTCGTTTTTTTTACCACCTTCACAAGGCTTCCGCAACTTTTTGCCAAGTTCTTCTTGTCCGATCATCAAAACTTTTATACCCTCTTATTCGCATGTGGCTTAGCTGCAGGCTGACATTCTTCTTTTTTTGATAAGCCTCAGGCATAAATTATAATTGGCTAATTAGATTACATTATTTCGATTCAAATTTTGTAACATTTTGTTGACATATCTCAATAAGATAATGTCATTTTAGAAAAAAACCGAGAATGTCATGCGGCTTCAGCAGCTCTTTGGCTATCACTTCATGTCATTAAAAGTAGCAGAATTTTTTGTTCGTGCTGCCATGCCCCTGTGCCTGTTTGTCTATTGCGTACGAGTGTTTTTGCGTTTCGTTCCGTCTCCTTCTTTCGGGAGACGTTGAGTTAAACCCTGGTCCGGATGACCTAACTTTGCAAACTGTTCTTGATAAACTTGATGCAATGAACACATCCCTTCTTTCTGAAATCAGAAGTGTCCGCGCAGATCAGGAAACGGCGACCAAGTCTTTAGCTGAATTAAACTCGCGGGTCTCGGCAATTGAAGGCAATCTAAGCGATGTTAAAGCACTAAGGGACGACATCGCTTGTGTTAAAGAGACCGTGTCTAAAGCAACAACTAGCGTCGACCAGGTGCAGCTCCGCCTGGATGACGTAGAAGACCGCTTACGCCGAGAAAACCTTGTATTTCGCGGCATTAGCGACGCACCAGAGGAGACCTGGTCTCAATCGGAAGAAAAGGTTATTTCTTTGTGCAGCGAAAAACTCGGAATTAACCTTGAACCTTTACATATTACCCGGGCTCACCGCATTGGCCGTTACAACCCCAACAAACAACGCCCTATAATTGTTAAGTTTGCATTAGGTAAAGTGCGGCAGCAGCTTTTCTCCTCCCGGTTTTCGTTGCGAGGAACGAACGTCTCGATAGCAGAAGACTTCTCGCAAAGTACCCGAACGGCCCGCAGCAAATTAATCGAATATGGAAAGACACAGGCAGCTCCCTTTAAGATTTCTTTCAACAAGCTTCTATTGAATGGACGATGTTACATGTACGACCGGTCTAACGATACTGTTTTTGAATGCCCGCGATAGCAACCACCTAGTAAAAGCTTAGCACAACCAGCTACTGGAATTACGGCACCATCAACATGTACCAATGCGAACGATGCCAATACATTGTCTTTTCTGTACACCAATATCAGAAGCCTAATACCGAAGCGTGACGACCTAAATGAATTAATCGATGTTATGAACGTTGGTGTTATCGCACTAAGTGAGACCTGGCTCTCGTCAGAAATAACTGATAATGAAATTTTCTTGAACTCGAGTCACCAATCTTCTTTTGTTATATTTCGCAGTGATCGGGTTTCAGGGAGAGGCGGTGGTGTCCTCCTCGCTGTAAAAAACAATCTTCATCCACGAAAAGTGAACGTTGTGTCTGATCTAGAGATTGTATTTGCTTCCATCAACTGTTCAAACAACATTGTCATTGTTGGGGTTTGTTATCGCCCACCTTCTTGCAACGCTTCTTTTGTTGAAAGGCTGCATGACGCACTGTGCGACGTGAGAACGCAGCACCCCTTATCGAAACTGGTTTTGGTGGGAGACTTCAACTACCCAGACATAGACTGGGGCGAAGATCTGCCGTCGGCAACGGCATCTCGAAATGAATCGAAACTTTTCTTAGATATGTGCCTAACGTTTAATCTAGAGCAACTCGTAACGCAGCCAACAAGGGTAACTGAATCATCATCTTCGATTCTAGACTTAGTTCTCACGTCGCACAGCGAAATAATAAACGATGTAAACATCATTAATGGCCTCAGCGATCACAAGTGCATACACTGCTCTTTGAACATTAAAAACAACGCAGCTGTTGAATCCTATCGAAAAATTAGAATATATGGAAAAGCAAACACTGATTTGATCAACCTCGGCCTGAAGTCTTTTATGGAGTCATGTATGCCCAACTTTTTTGATCGTTCTGTACAAGATAATTGGATGCTTTTTAAAGAAACGTTACTTTGTTTAATTGACCGTCATATACCACTAATACAGTTTCGAGAGAACGAGTCAGCCCCTTGGTACACCCGAGAGCTTAAAACGCTCTGTAACCGGAAAAAGAGATTGTACCGACGTGCCCGACGTCTAGACACAGATCAGGCTTGGTCTTGTTTCTCAGATGCTTTCGCACTGTACAAGTCGACTGTCGCGAAAGCTAAAACACAATTTTATCAGAGCGATCTTGCCGCTATTCTCAAAAGTAACCCTCAGAAATTTTGGAAGATAATAAACCCCCACTATCGTAAACCGGTTTCATTGGTAAATGACAACGGAACTAATCTCTCTGATGATGATGCTGTTGAAAAGTTTTGCGATGCATTCTCCGCTGTGTTTAACAGTAGCGTCATCACATCTTTGCCAGATAATGTAACCATGTCGTTTCCACGAATGCATCCAATTACTTTCACGGAAAACGGCATTAGCAAGTTGATAGATGCACTTAAGATCTCATCGTCACCAGGGGCTGACGACATAAACAGTAAAATACTAAAGATTACTAAACCACTGTCAACTGTTTTTCTAACCTTTCTGTTTCAACAGTCCATAGATACTGGTGCTATTCCTGACGACTGGAGGGAAGGTAAGGTCGTTCCGGTCCACAAAGGCGGCGATGCGCACTCCCCTCTAAATTACCGACCCATATCATTAACTTCTGTTTGTTGTAAACTCATGGAACATGTCATTCATTCCCAAGTTATACATTTTCTAGAACAAAACAATTTCTTTTGGAGCGGATGGCTACTTGCTCGCCCGCAAAACGCATGTGCAGTCTTGCTGTAGCCGCTGCATTCACGGTAATCACTGACCCGTAATCTCAATTTTCTTGATGGAGAGGAGTCGGAGCAGGGGCTCTTGAATCCGCTGACATGCGTTTCGTCTCGGAGTGGTCTTGGTATCCTAGCGAGGTTTTGCGCAACAATAGTGTAGACGGTGAGGGGGTAGGCGATTATTCTGCCCATATCTTTAGATGTTGGAAGATGGGTAGATGTATGGCTTTCAGCTCGAGCAGGCTCAGGTAGGGCTCGTGATGAAACTGGAGTGTCTGGGCGTGCCGATGCTTGTTGTGAATGTAGGCGAGGGTGACCTGCTTAGTCTCGGCACATCACCCAAGGCCGGTGAAGACGGCGTTCTCCGATTTGTCGGTGAGTGCGGCGATGGCCGCTCTCGCTTTTGGGTGGTCCTTGCAGTTTTGCCGGTGGGTGAGAGGTTTGGGCATTCGAACTAGAACGCTTTCCCAACGCGGTATGCTGGCTGGATGGAGGAGAACGATTCTGCGAAATGGCTCGGTGGAGCAGCTGGAGCAGCCATAGGTCAGCCTTGGATGAGGTGCGCCGTCGGTGGTGCCAGTCGTTGCGAGTTTCAATGATTGCATAGAAAGTGAGAAGAGATGCTTACCGGTTGAGCTCTTCCGTCCGTGTACGTTTCGGAAAGCCAGTGACGGTGTGAAGGCACTCGCGATGCACGACCTCCAGTGTTTCGTATTGCACCTTGGTGAGCTTGAAACATACGGCGCCGTAGCAGGATTTGGTGGTGAGGAAAGCTTGAGTAAACAGGCGGATTGTGCGCTTGCCGACACCACCGAAGGGAATTTCCTATACTCTTGATGAGGCGGAGCCGTTGCTTGCATGGGCTTCAGCTGCTTAAGTTGTTCTTGTACGCCGCCCTTCTTCGTGTAGCTATACTCCAACAATTCTAATCGAGCGGTCGGGGTAGGGGGTTGATTGGCCAGAGTGAGGCGTATCTGGTTCTGGTTATGTTCAAGGCAATCAATAAGGATTATCTGGCTTTTCTCTAGAAATGTCTGCATACCGGTGGCCTGTGCGAGTCGACCCCGGGCATCCAGGGCCCATGGCATGATGGCGGCGATAGCTTCAGAGCTGAGTGTTGTGTGGCGGGAATCTAACCAGAGGGTGGTGTCAGCCGCGTACGTAGTGAGCAGGAAATGTTTAACTGCGTGCTGCTGCTTCGCACTCCTGTGCATGACGAGGTTTGTACAACGTCGGCGAAAAGATGACACATTGGGAACCCCGCAGACTTTGAGTAAAGTGTAGGGCTGTTCGGCCCCTGAGCTGACTTCTAAAGTACGGTTCTTCAGGAAGCCTTTGACGGCGCTGACGATGAGGGTACCCGCCTCGCATTCTTTGTGTTTTGATCACCGCAAAATGTTCTACCGTGTCTAAGGGCTTCCGGAGGTCGACCGCCAGCAGAAGCGCGAAACCTTTGTTGCTATAGTGGCACTTTTTCCGAGCCATGTTGCTTAGGATATACAGGCGGACGTGGACAAACAAGCCAGGAAAAAGCCTGCAGTCTTTACGTCGTCAAAGTAGGAGGCAGACACTGCTTTATTCAGTATATGTGAGCCTTCTCAGGATCAGTCGTTCCAGATGTTTCCATAGGAAAGATGCTAATAAGATGAGCGGAGGTTTTCGGCACGGTCTAGATAATTCCCCTGCTTGGGGTCTGTGTACACCACCGAATTTTTCCTGTGGTCTGGTAAATTTCCTGTAGCCTGCACTGCTAAGATCGCTCAGGAGTTGTCACTTCTCGAGCGCATCGAGGTTGCGGAGCATACGCCGCGTGATGCAGTCCTTGTGCTGGGCCCTGCGCTCGTTCATGGAGTTCACAGCCAGTGCCAGGTCTTGCTTCGTAAAGTGGGCATGGCGGCACGACAGCAGTGCGCAACAACTCAATGATCACCATGTATTTTCAGCTCCTGCTTTCCTGCGTGCTGACTTCGGCCCGTGGAACGAGTTCTTGTCTTTTCGTGGGCCATACACCGCAGAAGAACACGTCATCATCGATAACAGGCACGTTCCTCGACACCAGTATGATGACTCCGAGACACGCCGACGCCATGGATCAGCCCCTTTTCATCGATGCCTATCACTCGTCACCGTCATCGACTCTGGCTCACCCTGGTGGCCAGATGGCCTGTATTTATACGCCGCTACACAACTTTTTCGCCAGTGGGCATGGCGGCACGACAGCAGTGCGCAACAACTCAATGATCACCATGTATTTTCAGCTCCTGCTTTCCTGCGTG
The DNA here is from genome assembly GCA_013358835.2 of Ixodes persulcatus. Lineage (NCBI taxonomy): Eukaryota > Metazoa > Arthropoda > Arachnida > Ixodida > Ixodidae > Ixodes > Ixodes persulcatus. Next base: position 773,219 of record JABSTQ010011069.1, on the reverse strand, counting down.
CTGACTTCGGCCCGTGGAACGAGTTCTTGTCTTTTCGTGGGCCATACACCGCAGAAGAACACGTCATCATCGATAACAGGCACGTTCCTCGACACCAGTATGATGACTCCGAGACACGCCGACGCCATGGATCAGCCCCTTTTCATCGATGCCTATCACTCGTCACCGTCATCGACTCTGGCTCACCCTGGTGGCCAGATGGCCTGTATTTATACGCCGCTACACAACTTTTTCGCCAGTGGGCATGGCGGCACGACAGCAGTGCGCAACAACTCAATGATCACCATGTATTTTCAGCTCCTGCTTTCCTGCGTGCTGACTTCGGCCCGTGGAACGAGTTCTTGTCTTTTCGTGGGCCATACACCGCAGAAGAACACGTCATCATCGATAACAGGCACGTTCCTCGACACCAGTATGATGACTCCGAGACACGCCGACGCCATGGATCAGCCCCTTTTCATCGATGCCTATCACTCGTCACCGTCATCGACTCTGGCTCACCCTGGTGGCCAGATGGCCTGTATTTATACGCCGCTACACAACTTTTTCGCCAGTGGGCATGGCGGCACGACAGCAGTGCGCAACAACTCAATGATCACCATGTATTTTCAGGTGAGTAACAACGTGTCGTATTTCTGCAAACGAAGCGACGACATTTTTTTGTTCGTGCTGCCATGCCCCTGTGCCTGTTTGTCTATTGCGTACGAGTGTTTTTGCGTTTCGTTCCGTCTCCTTCTTTCGGGAGACGTTGAGTTAAACCCTGGTCCGGATGACCTAACTTTGCAAACTGTTCTTGATAAACTTGATGCAATGAACACATCCCTTCTTTCTGAAATCAGAAGTGTCCGCGCAGATCAGGAAACGGCGACCAAGTCTTTAGCTGAATTAAACTCGCGGGTCTCGGCAATTGAAGGCAATCTAAGCGATGTTAAAGCACTAAGGGACGACATCGCTTGTGTTAAAGAGACCGTGTCTAAAGCAACAACTAGCGTCGACCAGGTGCAGCTCCGCCTGGATGACGTAGAAGACCGCTTACGCCGAGAAAACCTTGTATTTCGCGGCATTAGCGACGCACCAGAGGAGACCTGGTCTCAATCGGAAGAAAAGGTTATTTCTTTGTGCAGCGAAAAACTCGGAATTAACCTTGAACCTTTACATATTACCCGGGCTCACCGCATTGGCCGTTACAACCCCAACAAACAACGCCCTATAATTGTTAAGTTTGCATTAGGTAAAGTGCGGCAGCAGCTTTTCTCCTCCCGGTTTTCGTTGCGAGGAACGAACGTCTCGATAGCAGAAGACTTCTCGCAAAGTACCCGAACGGCCCGCAGCAAATTAATCGAATATGGAAAGACACAGGCAGCTCCCTTTAAGATTTCTTTCAACAAGCTTCTATTGAATGGACGATGTTACATGTACGACCGGTCTAACGATACTGTTTTTGAATGCCCGCGATAGCAACCACCTAGTAAAAGCTTAGCACAACCAGCTACTGGAATTACGGCACCATCAACATGTACCAATGCGAACGATGCCAATACATTGTCTTTTCTGTACACCAATATCAGAAGCCTAATACCGAAGCGTGACGACCTAAATGAATTAATCGATGTTATGAACGTTGGTGTTATCGCACTAAGTGAGACCTGGCTCTCGTCAGAAATAACTGATAATGAAATTTTCTTGAACTCGAGTCACCAATCTTCTTTTGTTATATTTCGCAGTGATCGGGTCTCAGGGAGAGGCGGTGGTGTCCTCCTCGCTGTAAAAAACAATCTTCATCCACGAAAAGTGAACGTTGTGTCTGATCTAGAGATTGTATTTGCTTCCATCAACTGTTCAAACAACATTGTCATTGTTGGGGTTTGTTATCGCCCACCTTCTTGCAACGCTTCTTTTGTTGAAAGGCTGCATGACGCACTGTGCGACGTGAGAACGCAGCACCCCTTATCGAAACTGGTTTTGGTGGGAGACTTCAACTACCCAGACATAGACTGGGGCGAAGATCTGCCGTCGGCAACGGCATCTCGAAATGAATCGAAACTTTTCTTAGATATGTGCCTAACGTTTAATCTAGAGCAACTCGTAACGCAGCCAACAAGGGTAACTGAATCATCATCTTCGATTCTAGACTTAGTTCTCACGTCGCACAGCGAAATAATAAACAATGTAAACATCATTAATGGCCTCAGCGATCACAAGTGCATACACTGCTCTTTGAACATTAAAAACAACGCAGCTGTTGAATCCTATCGAAAAATTAGAATATATGGAAAAGCAAACACTGATTTGATCAACCTCGGCCTGAAGTCTTTTATGGAGTCATGTATGCCCAACTTTTTTGATCATTCTGTACAAGATAATTGGATGCTTTTTAAAGAAACGTTACTTTGTTTAATTGACCGTCATATACCACTAATACAGTTTCGAGAGAACGAGTCAGCCCCTTGGTACACCCGAGAGCTTAAAACGCTCTGTAACCGGAAAAAGAGATTGTACCGACGTGCCCGACGTCTAGACACAGATCAGGCTTGGTCTTGTTTCTCAGATGCTTTCGCACTGTACAAGTCGACTGTCGCGAAAGCTAAAACACAATTTTATCAGAGCGATCTTGCCGCTATTCTCAAAAGTAACCCTCAGAAATTTTGGAAGATAATAAACCCCCACTATCGTAAACCGGTTTCATTGGTAAATGACAACGGAACTAATCTCTCTGATGATGATGCTGTTGAAAAGTTTTGCGATGCATTCTCCGCTGTGTTTAACAGTAGCGTCATCACATCTTTGCCAGATAATGTAACCATGTCGTTTCCACGAATGCATCCAATTACTTTCACGGAAAACGGCATTAGCAAGTTGATAGATGCACTTAAGATCTCATCGTCACCAGGGGCTGACGACATAAACAGTAAAATACTAAAGATTACTAAACCACTGTCAACTGTTTTTCTAACCTTTCTGTTTCAACAGTCCATAGATACTGGTGCTATTCCTGACTGGAGGGAAGGTAAGGTCGTTCCGGTCCACAAAGGCGGCGATGCGCACTCCCCTCTAAATTACCGACCCATATCATTAACTTCTGTTTGTTGTAAACTCATGGAACATGTCATTCATTCCCAAGTTATACATTTTCTAGAACAAAACAATTTCTTTTTTCCTAATCAACATGGCTTTAGAAAACATCGTTCTTGTGAAACACAGCTTGCCGCTTTCAGCCATGACATTCATATTTCCCTAGAAACCTCTCCTCAGGTTGATGCTATCTTTCTCGATTTTTCCAAAGCTTTTGATCGTGTTTCTCATAAACTCCTACTAACAAAACTGTCCGCACTTTCCCTTGATTCTTCCGTTCTAGCATGGATTGAAAATTTTCTCTCTTACCGAACCCAGCATGTGCACATCAACAACTGCCGTTCCCGAAGCGCTCCTGTAACCTCTGGCATACCGCAAGGATCTGTTCTTGGACCCCTGCTTTTTCTTGTATATATTAATGATCTCCCCCTTTCGCTGTCCTCTACGGTCCGCCTGTTTGCCGATGACTGCGTAATCTACAGGCCCATAGCTAACACAAATGACTCACTTAATCTGCAGACTGATCTTGACCGAATTAATGAATGGTGTTCAAAGTGGCAAATGCTCTTAAATGCTTCCAAATCTAAATCCCTCTCTTTTTTTCGAACCCGTCAACACCTTCAAGCTTTTTACTCTATTGGTAACCTCAATGTTGATGCCGTCTCAACTTACAAATATCTTGGCGTTCATTTCACTCACGACCTTTCCTGGAAGACTCATATTAACAACATCATTTCCGATTCAAACCGCACTCTTGGTTTCTTACGCCGCAATCTTCGTCTCGCGTCCTCATCTGTCAAACGCCTCGCATACGTCACATTAGTACGCCCAAAGTTAGAATATGCATCATCAGTCTGGGACCCTCATCTTAAATTCCTTACATCGGACATAGAATCACTTCAGAACCGTGCAGCTCGCTTTATAACGTCTCAGTACTCCAGGTTTGTCAGCGTAACTGAACTTAAACAAAACTTATCTTTGACTCCTTTATGTTCACGCAGGCGTATTGCTAAACTATGTCTTTTTCACAGGTTTTACTACGATGACCAGCTACATAGCTCATTCATCTTGCCACCTCATCGCATATCCCCTCGTGTTGATCACCCTGCAAAAGTTGGCCTTCTTTTTACCCGAAACACAGCATTCTTTAAATCTTTTTTCCCGGCGACATCTGTGGACTGGAACGGCCTGCCTGAAATCATCGTCTCCACCCAAGACATCGGCTCATTCCGCGAATTGTTATCATCACATCTCCTATAACCCCACTCCCTTATGTAATACCCTAACTCCAGGGTTCTTAAGGTATTTAAATAAAATAAAAAAATAAAAAAAAGTAAATATCGCGGCTTGTCCGCTATCTCAAAGCGTTCGCGGTTTGTACATGTTCGGGACTGTTGGGTTGGGCGATTAATGGAAGGAAGTCTTGTCCGCCTCGTCTTCGAATTCCTCGGGAGCATAGTTGGTGGCGAGTTGAATTTTGCGGGCGGTATTGGGCATCTTGGGCTTGACCGCCAAAGCTTTGTGGCTGGGCCAGTGTTTGCGGGTGCCGGACCTCTCGTTGAAAGTAACATAATGGTCAAACCACCCTGTGCGGGACAAACACTTGGCGTACCTTCGGCTTGGCGATGTCTTAGGGCGGACTCGCACCAGACCCTTAAAGCGCTTGCTGCTGGAGACGTAGATCCGATGAAGACGTTTGTGTTCTTCCCAGAGGATGGCGATTCGCTTGTCGGGAGTTAGGTTCTGCTCGGTAACTACCAGATGGCCCGTGTCGGCTTCTGCGTTTCTCAGTAGTTTGGTGGCGATGGAGACAGAGCCTTCGTATGTAACGATCGCCTGTCAAACGGCATCCTAGTCTACAGTCTTCGTCGGACGTACGCTGGGTGAGGTGGGGGATGGTGTCGAACTGGCCCGCATGAGTCCATGTCAGATAGTGCAGGTCGTTGGTGAACTTTAGTTGCGTGATTTTTACCGCCTCTTGAAGTCGCAGTCCGCGTCGGTCCGCTCCGGAAAAGCCGCCGTCCGTGTGATGAGTACTAGAGTCCCCATTAACGAATATACGGTCCTTAGGGTGGCGTTGCCGCAAGACTTTTCTCCATCGGAATCTGGCTGGGCGTAGTGGGCCGCGTCGGGAGCAGCTGGGTTGGGGTCTCACGTAGTAAGAGACGACGATTACATGACAGTGTCCTAGGGGAGAGCGGGTCGCCAGAACTTTATGAAAGGTGCCGCAGTGGCTGGACAAGTCCAGCTGGGTCTGTGGAATGTTCTTACGGACAAACACGACGGCTTGGGCTTCGACGGTGCGCGACCGTTCGTTAGATCGGCCGTAGGGTTCATGCTCCATAATATGTTGTGGGTACATTTTTAGCTCGAGATGGACGGGCTTGTTCTTCGCGTTTTTGGCAGTTGAAGTGCCGCCACCAACCAATCAGGCGAAAGATTTCGGTAAGCTCCGTTCCGTTTTGACGCAGCGAGCGGCAATTTCACTGCAGGGCGTCATGGGGGCGTTCACGCGAACGTTAAGCGCAGGGCTGGCCTTGTGCTCCTTGTGGACATCCATACTGATTGATAAGGGGAACTATTGCTTGAATAAGTTGCTTTAGCTGTTACTGTATTTTCTGAATGGCTTGTTCCGTGGCTTGCTGTTTTTGCTTCACGGGCGTATGGAAAATATGCAGCAACTGTTGTGCTTGCTGGGTCTTCTGAAATTGGCGTACATGCTCCTGCGTGTCGGGAGCTTACTGGGCCGCTGTGGATGGTAGGAACGGTCTTGGGGTTTGGTGTTGAGAGTGGATGCGGATAGGAGACATGTAGCGATGGGTTGTGCCGTGGCGAAAGGGACTGGCGGCGCTTGTTCTGCTCGTCAAGTTCACTGTCAATTTGACGACCTCCTCCTGCTATTTGAGACTGGGGGAGCGGAGCCGGCATCCTCTTTTTCGGCGTCGTTGATAGTACTTCTCCGTAGCCTCTTGCACGGTGCTCAGTACAGCTGCCAATTGTTGATGCTGCTGCTGGACGGCACGGTGGAAGTTGGATTGGTTGCGGCTTTGTTCTGCCTGAAGCGTGTCGGTGAGTCTCTGCGTGCCTGAAGTTTGACAATCTTTAGAGCGTCCTGCTATTGCAGATCTTTACGAGCGGAATGGCTCGTTTAGACTAACTTGGCGTGAGGTGCTAGAATGGTCCGATGCAAATATACAGCTATTGTAGCGTGCAAGCAAATGTGCGGCTCGAGGCGTGCCACTATCGATCTTGTGGTCGGCAACTTTGGTTCTTGCTTCGCTTCTTTCTGTTGCTTTGTCCGTTCTGTGAACTGCGCTTGGGTGGGGCAGGAAATGGCATTAACAACGTGGTTTCTCTGCTCGCAGTAAGCGCAGTAGCTTTAGTGGCCTTCGAGGCACCATTCTGGGTGTTGTTGGTACTCTTGGCCGCAGTTGCTGCGGCCAAGAGTTTCATCCGCGCAGACTGCGGCTTAGGAGCCAAGGCGGTGGTAGTGCAGACGCACTAGAAACCTGTTCTCGTACCCTTCAACTTGTTGCGGGAAGCCCCAGTAGGTGACTTGGCACGGGGGACATGGGGAAAAAAAACTGATCAATTCAGTTCCTAGAGAACCAATAAGCCGAGAGGTCAGTATGTCGCACCATCGGCAAGCAGGGCTTTGAGGAGATTCTCCGTAGTCTTATCGGGTTTGTACCCGTAGAGCACGCTGCGGGAGATGCCTTCCGTGGGAACCTGGTACGAGCGCTCCGGGGGTGGTGGTCTGAACCTCACTGGTATGGAGTTAACTCGAAGGCGGAGCGCCACCTGAGTAGAATTGAACGTCGTGACGGCGATAGTGTTAGAGAGTCGGCAGACGGAGTGATGTCGATGTAGCTTGATATCTTAGGAGTAGGAGTTAAATGAGGTTTGTAAATCTTCGGGGTCGACGCGTGTAACATGGTATCGTTCTGTCGGTTGGAGCTTCACGATCTGAGTGACGGGCGTCACTCGGGTTTACTGCTTGAGATGGGTGATGGTTGACCAGTTTCCCTATGTAGGCTGCGAGGGTGTGTTCGACTGTGTTCCACTAGCGGCATTCAGTAACGATGACGTAATTTCCGTTAGAAGGAGGCAAAACGCAGGCCCGGTGGGTGTGCGGCATGCGACGCAAAACCGTGCTTCTCGCTAGGCCTATTCAGAGACTCGGAGAAAGTACGAAGAAATGCTCGGAGACAAGCCATATTTGGGGCACGTTTTTTTCTGGTCCTCCTAAGTGGCTTGTACAAATGCGGTAGCGTAAACGGCTCTGCTTTGTACAGAGAACGATACATTGGTAGGAGCGTTAATATATACAAGTATAATCTAATTTCAAATACACGGCTCGCGCCTTCGAATCTACCATTGAATATTTTATGTCGCTCCAGTCAACCGCATGCATATCGTGTGCAGTAGTCGCTGAGAACATAACGAACGCCGGGCATGGCTTCTTGTGTTAATGCTTCTTTCTCCCTCATTGGTTCTTAGGTGTTCTTATTGTCTAATTCCGTCATCTCATAGGCTGTGAAGTTATCATCAAATGCTCGGGACTCACCACGCCTACATCTCTTAAGGTGCCATTGACGACATGTTTGTTTTAGTGCTACTCTTTAGTTAAGTCTTCTTTTATACCTACATTTTCAGGGAGGTTTTTCTACAATATGGCAGTTTATGGACCTCACATGTTATGCACAGTTCGGTGAAAGTGTTTATGGGACAACTACAAAAGAAGTATTTATCATATTGTTCCTCAGTGATATTTGGAGCGACAATTTTGACGACGGGCATTCTCACCTAGACCGTCGTCGCGAAGTGTGATGCGGGCTCGTGATGAAGCATCGGCTGGTGTGATCATCACAACCACGTCAGCGTGCCGTACCACGTCATTTCCTTTTGTGACCTTCACGTAGACTACGGGAATGTTGCCAGCAGTTACGACACTTCTTCCAAAATAGATTGTGGCTCTTATGGCGGCCACATTCTTGTCCTTTTGAAAGGATTTGACAAGAATGCCGACATCAGCTGGCCCCTGGCGGCATGCTGTCAAGATCAGCTGCCACTGCCCTGGCTGGAAAGATTTGGTGATATCAAAGCAAGGTGCATAAGAAAAACAAGTCGTTGGTCAATACGCTATAGCTACATCAGAAAAGCGAAAATATAAATCCCATTATTTGAAGAGTGTATAACTCTAGAAACAAACAATGTATAGCCATTGAACAGTAAAGGGTGGCAAATATTGCAGAGAAAAAAGAGGCGTATGCTACGAGGTTCCACTATAGCAATATTTGGAAAACCCAGTGTTTCCCCTACTACTACTACAACAACCCCTAACAGTACAAGATAAACAATCATTAACACACATTTCAGCACCGAGGTGTATTCAGATGCCGGAAGCACATATATTGTAAAATTTAAAAAAGCGTCAAATTCAAAAGGGTAACAAAAACAGTAACATAATTTAAGGAGCGCGCAACTTGTCCATATGTTTTTACCCAGCCTTCACATTTTCCAGAGCACGAAATCACACGAGTACACTTAAAACTGCTTACGTGTAGGAATTCGAAAACCAAGGTCAACGTCTAGGACGACGTCTACGACGATGTCGAGGAAGAAGTCTAGGACGACTTCAAGGACGACCTCTAGGAAGACCTTAAGGACGACGTCTAGGACGACGTTGAGAACGACGCCTAAGGAACGACGTCAAGAGCGATGTCTTGGACGACCTCAAGGAAGAGGTTAAGATCGACGTCAAGGACGACTTCTAGAACGACCTCTAGGACGACCTCAAGGACGTCGTTTAGGGCGACGTCGAGAACGACGCCTAGAGAAGGACACTTAAGATGGCTGTGGCATATTCGCGTAGGCGACCACGTTTGCCTGCGGAAGCCGCCGTAGATGTTGCCGATGTCGAGGCCGTAAATTTAGGCGCAGTCACCTCATTGTCCATCGCAGGAAGCACACGACGACCAGAGATGAAGTCCGAAGCCCACCTTTTGCACAAGGCGCTCCGATGGTGGCATCACGTTGATGACGTATGAATATGCTTCGTAACATTGCGCTGATTACGCTTAATGACGTATTTTTATGGCCATCTATCGGGCCCATAAAGCCGATGCCGCTTGTTTTTCACGTAATGTGACAATTGACGGCGTCCTGAGGTCTAGGACGACTTCTAGGACGACCGCAAGGACAACGCCAAGGTAATGGGGCAAGTACAGTCGCCCATTGAGTGGCGCGTGCAGCGCAATAGAGTTTTAATCGGATTTTTTGACGCTTTTTTGCTCAATGGGACAAGTAAGGCGTTCGCCTTAATAAGTTACCGGTGCCCTATTACTGCGACATATGAGGAGACACAATGAGGCGGTAGTATTCCAAAAACACTCATTATAAAGTCAATATGTTTTTTATATCCTTTTTTTCTTAGTGTTTTAGTTCCTTTTATTATCTGCAACAAATGTTTAAATAAAGGGGTGGAAAGTTATATGAATGCGGGTTTCACTGCTTATTTATATGGCTCGGCGTACTCTATTATCATAATAATTAACTAAAATTCGTTAGTTAACTTTTTTATTACTGTAATTAGGATACGTTTATATTACAAATTTTGAGGCGGTCGTATGCACGGACTGTTCCAATTTGTAGAAGTCGCGTAATTTTCTACCAGAAGCCAGAAATTTTCTACTTAATTGGACTTTTTCTCACTCAATCCGACAAACCCGCGAAAGTGGGCACTTTAGCCGAAATTTGCTACATACCCGCATAAAAGTACAAAATTCTGGGACGAATATTGCGGAACACGGGCTGGTTACCCAAATTCTTCAAAAGTGAAGAGTAATGGCAAACGACCGTCCAAAATATTTATATAACTCTATATCCCAATTACAGTCAATAAAGAGTTAATTAGCGAAATTTAGTCAATTAGTCTGATAATAAAGATTGTTACAGCTCCAACTAACGTCCGCCGAGCATATAAAGACGGTGTAAAAACCACATTCATATAACTCTTACCCTGTTTATTCAAAAATTTGATACCACTAAAAAAAAAACAGCCTGTATATTATATGTGCATTTTTTGTTTTCTTAGGATAAGCTTTCTTGCCGTTACTTCGCGGTGGGTGCATCTAACATTTTTAACCATGTATTGAAACAACAATCGTTCAGTGACACTGCAATCACTTGTGCGTGAGTAAACAACACAAACCAGTGATAATATAAGCCTAACCTGGGAAGGGATAATAAGCAGAAAGGAAGTAGCTTCTTCATCCTTGATTACAGTGCAGTCTGCACAAGTTCTTCCGCTCTCGTGAATACGTCCAGTTTCTGTCCTGGTCTGCCTACAATGCGGACGGATGTTTTCTTCCCAAGCTCAAATGGTACAATGAACGCGCGCGTCAACGTGTTCACAAACGTTTTTGATGCCTTCAGGAGCTGTGCAAAAACAAGAAAAAAGGAAACGTTACTTCTTAATATGTTGAGTTACCAACAACTTATTACCAAGACATAATAACGGTAAATTTAGTATTATTGGTTTTTAATTTTTCAAAGAAATCAGAAAATCCTTATCTATGGTGAGAACACTAGGTAATATAGAGAACATTTCAGAGCAGTCCTCTGGCATTCCAATGATTAATGGTACCTGCAAACGTTGCACTCATCTCTCTCTCCATTTGTATAAATGCGATTCAAAATGTCTAGAAAACGAAACATTACCCACTGTGCTGCTGCTCGTTTGATTAAAGCCTCATAAATGGCACGCGCATTTTTTTAAGTCTTATTGTATATATTTATTTGCCAAGATGAAAGTCTACAACTCGCTTGAACAGCGCTCGGCTGGCATCTGGTGATTAAAATGTGTATTTTAAAATAACTTGGGTCTATGAAAGATACCACAGTGAAAAGAAAAAGTATTGTGACCCTACTTTCACGTACAGCGTACAGATCAAGCTTAGTCAATGACAAGGTTCGGATTCTGCTGAGACTTAACATTGCAGACTGCGATAAGCCGTGAGCAATATAAAACGACTTGATAAGTGCAGAAAACAGTAATACTTTCGTGCTTAAACGTATTTATTACATCGTCATTTGTTGAGATTCTTTCGTCGAAATGTATAATTTGATATCTATAGTGTTTTCCTGGATACTAGTAAAACTGGATCTCTTTTTGTGTGCGTGGTGTTGGCTCTCTTGAAACGTGCTTCACAAGGCGAGTCAATCACTTCCGAATAAAAGAGTACCATCAACATTATTTTTTGTGTTTCTGCGGCTTAAAGTTTTTATGTCTGGCCGTAGATAAAGAAACGCAATTTTAAAATGAAAAGAGAAAATCGCACGTGACAACGCCAAGTTTTTGATCTTAGAAGCGAATTGATTGAGTTAAATCGTGAACAATAATAAAATATACAATCCACATTGAGATGTATAATATCCCTACACCTTGCGAAACCATGCGTGCAAATCCCGTGTACATTGCCGAGAAGCATTTACCAGTGCCCAGACCTCAACAGGATCATTCTTCTACGGCGACTGCGATTTTGCAACTGATTAAATAAAAAACATAACTGCACATTCTTAGTACCCACACCGATAAAAGCAAAACATCAAATATAATAAAGGAAGTTAAGCACACCTGATCTTGACTTAATTCGCGTTCTGAAGTCGTCGCTTTTTTATTGGTGCATGCAGGTATGGTGCCTCCAAAATTGTAGGCTCATATAACTAAGTGGTCAAACTCCTTTAAGCACACTGTCCCAGATCACCTTTACAGGGCCCCTTCCACACAGTGAGAACTAACGTTATTCACTCACCAGCACAGGTTGCTGCCACTCCGGACGATTTGAATAAACCACCTCAGTTAAGACTTCTTCGAGTGCCATCTGTGGATCGTTTTTCACATCTCCAAAGAAGAAAGCTTTTCCACCTGTTTTCACTGAAAGTTTGTAGAAGTCGTCCAACACCAAAGCAAAGGTGTGCAGGACCACATTTTTTTCTAGTATAGCCGGGAATATATTAGCGGTGTCCTCGCTCTGATTCCATTTGGAGCCTAAAAATAGGCACACTGAAGCACCATCGGGCGATTCACCTTGTGACATTAAGACCCGTTAATTAGGAAGACATTTATAAATAGGCTTACTAAAGAGTCTAGAACTTACCGTCAGAGATCTCTCCACTCCGCAGCCGACGCAGGAATCGCCACCATGTCTAAGAGACCTGATAGCATTCGCAAACGTTGCACGGGTTGATGGGCCAATGACAGCAAGGGGGTGATCGATGTGACTGCCCTTGTTGAGTGACACAATACTTAGTAGGTCTTCATCCGGAAATACACTTCGAATTAAGTAGATAACCGAACGTTTCACCAGACTGAAAAGTCTTGGCTCCTAAAATATTGAATGAGATGTTTTATTTAATGAGGTGAATTTACTAGACACCGAATACCAACCTTCAAACGAAATATTTCTGATCGTAAAAATTATTTTGCAAATATAAATTCCACGGCTATAAGTATTAAATACTGCCGCAAGTTCAAAATTGTGCGAGGCATAAATCTAGAAATAAATCAGTATTTTGTATTGTCGACGCCAGCTGTTCAGGAAGCTAAATAATTTCCGACAAATCCTGGAACCGCATCTAATTTTTTGGTGTCGGAATTAAACTTGTTAAAAAACACTGCAAAAAACATAATTGGGATTTAATCACTCACAATAGTGCTTGACGTATCAAAAACAAGTACAGTTCGCCTTCCGCGCCCCTTGATGTGTTGAATCACACGAAATACCACATCGGGTATGGTTTCAAGCGAAGGGCCTTGCAATCTTGGTCAAAGAAAGCATGCGATGTTATGAAATCATTGATGCGTAAAACTTTTCATGTTAAGATAGATGTCAAATAAGACCAAGCGATGCTTACTCATGAAAATCGTCGCTCTCCCTTATAACAGCCCAGGTTGATATAGGTGTGCAAGTTTCGTAATTGAAATTTTTCGTAGGTACATTGTCGTCAGTCCCTTCCTCGTTGCAAAACCTGAACACCTGTAGCAAATGGAGACGTACCAAGTTTTTTCATCAAGTGAAACTCTCATAGAAACCACATAACATTTGCAAAGCAGGTACAATCTCTGCTTTGCCGGAAATATTATCCTAATTGTGATCTGTATAGACCTACATTTTTTACGTCATTAAAAACGACAAGCATCAGTTAACCCCTTTTTTTAATTAGAACTTACAAATAATACGTTTCGCCTAATGCCTAAATTGTCACGGTAAATTAGGCAGATGCTTTGACTTTTCTTGTCTGTAACTCTTCTGCAAATTTAATGAAAAGTATATACTAGTGAACGAATGCTTGAACCAAATTCTTCTCCTAAACAATTTACTTTTACTACTGCGCCAAAGAAACTGATTTGATACTTGAGGCTGTAAAAAGATTAGGGCATCTTTAGAAACAACTGTGTCAAGTGAGAGGAACATGGGTATGGTATTTTTATGTCAAGTTTCCCACAATGGGACATATTGAAGAGACAGTATGTAAACGTGAGCTAGCGCACACCAGCTCAGAGCACATGAAGCAAAAGCTCGCGCTGCGAAACCAGAGATCCTGCGTTTAATCTCCACCCCTGTCTGTTTCAATCCCGATGAGCATCGCACCGCGTGCCGTCGTGTATCGCTACCGCTTGGTGGACGTCAAAGACCTCGGGATAGCGGGTATGGCGGTTGTAATGTACAGGCTAAATTGCTCCCCTGCAGCTGAGAGACAAGTCGCCAGTTGTGGCAGACTAACTTCAGGATGTCCAAACATACACACAAACATACATCACGGAACACTAAAAAGAAACAAAAATGAAAAGCCAAAATAAATTTTACCTGCAAACATTCGTTACAGAAAAGGCGGTCACCGTTGTCTGAGGGATGTCCGGACTTGTGAAACACTCCATACCGAAAACGAGCCCACTCTTGAGTTAAAATAAACACTGCAAAAATATAATTGACGCATCATTACAATTCGTTCTACACTCTTAAAAAAAAAAGGAGTCCAAAGGGAGTCGCTGCTTCCATGACTCCCTTTGACACTTCACGACTCTCTTAGAGAGTCAATGATTCGTGTGACTCTGTTTTGACTCTTCCACTTCTCAACGAGAGTCAGCAGCATTTGGCCCATAGTATTCGTTTTCTAATTTATTTTCCAGGTATTCAATGGCTAATAAATTTTGTGAATAGGTCGTTTCACAATGTAGCCATCAACACGTACACACACAACTAACGCTACCAAATTTTTATTTTTATTTCTAAAAGTATCACTTACATTTAGCTATTAGTGGGCGATTATAAATACTAAGAGTAAGGCACGAAAAGACTAGTAAATATTATAGCATTGCATAGAAACCACATGTCACAAAAAAAAGCCACAAGATATTAGATCAGTAATACCTTTGCAAGACAAGGCACTTTCAACGGGTGGTTTCGGTATGACCGGGTTCTGGATCAGTCGTCTGCCATCGTCTCCACGCATCCATTGCTCACGTCGTCGTCGTAAATTGCTCCACACCTGCGTGCTATGCAGTAATTAGCCTTTTCTTGCGATGGCTACTTATCGGACACAACTAATAATGAAAGAATTAAGATTTTGATGGCACAGGGGGTGAGCGAAAAAGCCGCCCCGACGAAGTCTAGTGAACGCAGGTCGACGTACGCCGAACGCCTCGCAAGACCAATGCGTGCATTTGTTTGTAAGCTGGAGAAAAGCCACTAAGACTAGTACTCAAATTTTATAAAACCATCTCGTCGCCGTTCGCTATTTTCAATGAGGCTAACGCGGTACATGACGACTTTCGCTGTCCTAGAAGGCGTTCAGGCGCAAACATGCACCTCTTACTACGGTGCTGTGACGAAATTGACCAAGGGAACGAGGGTGTTATAGAAGTGCAGTACTATTAGTCTAAATGGTTGTTCTAGAGGTTGCGACTAATGCACGCACACTGTAAAACATTGTCGTCAATTTTACGTGTCTTTCCCTCGTCAAAAAAGACGGGCACGCTCATCATTTCAAAATACGAGGATGCCCTCATTATTTATTTGGCGCGAGAGCCGAGCCTTCCAGAAAGGCAGAAATCCCAGGAGTGAAGCATGCGCAGATGGCGAGGAGTTGAATGCCCCGCCTCTCGACCCTCTTCTCTCGCAGAATGGCGGTGTTGGTGCGGCTGTTGCAACACCTCGTTGTTGCCGCCTGCTCTTTCCCATCTCTGTTGTTTTGCTCCGTGTTGTGCGCCGTATCGCGCAGCCGCGAACAGAGGTTGTCACACCTATCGCTCTCGGGCTTTCGCCGAACTCGCCTCGGTGGCTGTTGACATCGTGGTCAGTGTAGTGTACTGTGATGCATCAGGGCCTGATCAGCTCTCATCGACGACTAAATCGCCCACTTCAAGTTATGCAATGTGACTTTATCCTTGCAATGTCTTGCTTACGTATTGAAATCGAATATTTCTCCATGTTCGCGGTTCGAGTGCTTTCGGTTGAAGACGGAAACCCCATGCACGCGTGGTAGCGCTCGAGCGTGTTCGAAATCCGCGGTCTGAGAACACGGGCGTCCACCGACACATCGTGTTTTTGGTGTTTCTTTTTCAGCACGTTATGTTTCCGTTATAATATGCACGTGTTTATTTATCCGTGCTACAGTGGCGGCGCCTTTACCCAGAGCCCTGCGCCTTATCTCTTAGGAGAACTCGTGAGTGCGAGCTTTTATGGAAGCTTAGTTTCTGTGTTTGTTTTTGCAACAACATTCATGCAGCCAGACAACATAAGCGAGTGGCTAACATCTTTGTGGCGATGCAATGTCATTGAACGACGTTTTAGCGGCTTCGAAAACGGAAGTTTCCAGTGCACTGGATTCACGAGTCTCCAAGATGTTCACAAAGATATTGGCCGCCCTCGTAATTTGACGGGAAATTTCTCAAGCAGTTGGGAGGGTTAATTATTGTAAACATACACTCTGCAGCTCGCTGCTGGCTCTGACTTTATATTTAACAGTGTGCTTATTTTTTTTTATATCGTATTTTCCGGGCTATAGTTCGCGGTCTATACATGTCTAAAAGTTGAAATTTTAGGCTGTGCGGACTATCTACGCGTGCAGACTATACACGAAATTTGTTTTTCAAGATCGTTCATTATGAGGAGATATGACGGATTTTGTTTGTGAAAGAGTATGTTAACGATGATTTGTGTATAATACGCGCTTCTTTTTGGGCTAAGAAAGCAGGCATTTGTTAAGTTGTGCCTTCTATAAAATGATTTTCGTGCCGACTAAGCTTCAGGTGCCGACTATGCACGGTACGCGGACTAGTGCACCGGGTGCGGACTATAGCCCGGAAAATACGGTACATATATTTTAGGCTTTTGCATGTCCTATATTACGTTCACGCGTAAGCTGACAGTGCAGTGCAAGCTACTTGTTCGCCAACTATAATTAAAGCCTCTTATCGCTTGACCTCGCTCTCCCCGCGTGAGTATGCGGAGAGGCGGTGATCACGTTGTGCAGAATCGACAGTTGACTGGTCAAACGAACATGCAGCTTCCACCGCACTGTCAGTT
Source organism: Ixodes persulcatus (assembly GCA_013358835.2). Lineage (NCBI taxonomy): Eukaryota > Metazoa > Arthropoda > Arachnida > Ixodida > Ixodidae > Ixodes > Ixodes persulcatus. Next base: position 756,555 of record JABSTQ010011069.1, on the reverse strand, counting down.
TAGGGGTGAACATTTCGCGAAATCGTAATAATTAGCTCAGCATATCCAACGGCTGATCGGCTTCGCAGAAGTTTATATTTTATTTACTTTTCTGCGCTTTTTTGTTTCATTTCTCATTGATGAGTACTGTTCATTCATTTGCATACCTGAGTTTTTAGACAGCTGAAATGACGTCGAAAACTTCTTGTGATAGTTTTTTTTTGTAATCTTGAACGGATTGTAAAGGAAAATGAAGGTGATAGATGTGGATGCCGTCCTCACTGTATTATTGTAGGACTCGGCGGACATTAGACAGGTGGATAAACGTCAAAATGTTTACTAATTAACCAAAAATTGTAAAGTCACTGTTTAATTACATAGCATTTTGGTTTTCTTTTTTTATTTCACTGTAGATTACACTTGTGCAGCTTCAGACACCCCGGCCGTGACACTTCCCCTTTGGACTCGGTTTAATGAATTTGTGTTTAGTATAGTTGCGCTATTTGTGTTTAGTATAGTTACGTTTATTTATCATTAGTGCATGATTTTTTTTTAACGAGGTTATAATTGCTTCCTCTTTTTTACAGTGGCTATTTTCCAACCCAACGTTGCATATGTTTGTGTGTATGTGCATGTGTGTGTCTGCATCTAACTGTGTCACATGACACCTGTGACATCCTAAGAACGTCTGCATATAGTTGTTTCAATTTGCATTCGGGTTCAAAGTATAGCTATGTTGGACTGTTAATTTTAGGGTGGCATATCCCACAAGCCTCATGTTGGCTTTGATGTGCCCGTCATGCTAACTGATGTGCACTAGATACAATAAATGTATTATATTATTATTATGAATATTATTATTATTATTCAGGCGGTTTAATGGGCCCCTTCGCAATTGCAATTTTAAAGAGAGTAATCTAACCCCAAAACTCTCTAACCGGCGATTTCCAAAACACATGGATTACCTCAAAACTTGCTGCTTTTTCACAAAATTGTTTCATTTAGGTTAGACTTTAACAATGTCTCCGTTTATAATTGCAATTGCAGCATAGCCCATTATACCAATACTTAAGAAGGTAATTAAAATATTTTGGTTAGTAAACATAATTTTATGTTTATTCACTTATCTAACGCTCGCCGAGTCACACAGTTATACAGTGAAGATGGCATCCACATAATATTGGCTACTTTAGTAATGAGCAATGATTTGCTCCACTAGCACCCTCATCCCCTTTTCCTACTCTACTTCGATGAAGATATTTCTGTGGGATTGCTGGCTACTGCAGTGTGTGACCCAGTTGTTATATTTTTGTTATAGGTACTTTTGCGAGATAAACCCCAAAGAGGTACCAGGTGTGCACCATGTCATACCGCAAAGAGCGGCATTTATCTGAAAGTGCTCTGGCCCATCAAGGAAGGGAAATGAACCCGTAGATACTATCCAAAGATTGCCAGCCGCTCTCTTCAAGTCGCATGGGGAGTTCTATGAGTTCAGCAAGCGTTTCTAGTGGTCCTTGGGATATTTCATGCTGGAGGCTTATGTAATATTGGTCTTGTCTTTGTAACTTTGTGGTATAAGGCAAGCTGTATTAATTTATTGCAAATTCCCGTTGCACCAAGCAGGTGCACTCACCCTCAGGTTGCAAGCCGCTCTCTTCAAGTCGCATGGGGTGCTTTATGAGGTGAGCAAGCATTTCTAGCAATCCTTGGGACATGTCGCGCTGTAGGCTTATGTATTACTGGCCTTGTCTTTGTTACTTTGTGGTATGTGGCTAGCTGTACTAAATTTATTGCAGGCTCCAGCTGCACCAAGCAGGTGCACGCACCGTTGAAGATTGCAAGCCGCTCTTTTTAAGCCGCATGGAGTGTTCCATGAGGTGAGCGTGCATTTGTAGCGGTCCTTGGGACATGTCGTGCTGTAGGCCTATGTATTACTGGCTTTGTCTTTGTTACTTTGTGGTATATGGCTAGCTGTACTAAATTTATTGCAGGCTCCAGCTGCACCAAGCAGGTGCACGCACCGTTGAAGATTGCAAGCCGCTCTTTTTAAGCCGCATGGAGTGTTCCATGAGGTGAGCGTGCATTTGTAGCGGTCCTTGGGACATGTCGTGCTGTAGGCCTATGTATTACTGGCTTTGTCTTTGTTACTTTGTGGTATATGGCTAGCTGTACTAAATTTATTGCAGGCTCCAGCTGCACCAAGCAGGTGCACGCACCGTTGAAGATTGCAAGCCGCTCTTTTTAAGCCGCATGGAGTGTTCCATGAGGTGAGCGTGCATTTGTAGCGGTCCTTGGGACATGTCGTGCTGTAGGCCTATGTATTACTGGCTTTGTCTTTGTTACTTTGTGGTATATGGCTAGCTGTACTAAATTTATTGCAGGCTCCAGCTGCACCAAGCAGGTGCACGCACCGTTGAAGAATGCAAGCCGCTCTTTTTAAGCCGCATGGAGTGTTCCATGAGGTGAGCGTGCATTTGTAGCGGTCCTTGGGACATGTCGTGCTGTAGGCCTATGTATTACTGGCTTTGTCTTTGTTACTTTGTGGTATATGGCTAGCTGTACTAAATTTATTGCAGGCTCCAGCTGCACCAAGCAGGTGCACGCACCGTTGAAGATTGCAAGCCGCTCTTTTTAAGCCGCATGGAGTGTTCCATGAGGTGAGCGTGCATTTGTAGCGGTCCTTGGGACATGTCGTGCTGTAGGCCTATGTATTACTGGCTTTGTCTTTGTTACTTTGTGGTATATGGCTAGCTGTACTAAATTTATTGCAGGCTCCAGCTGCACCAAGCAGGTGCACGCACCGTTGAAGATTGCAAGCCGCTCTTTTTAAGCCGCATGGAGTGTTCCATGAGGTGAGCGTGCATTTGTAGCGGTCCTTGGGACATGTCGTGCTGTAGGCCTATGTATTACTGGCTTTGTCTTTGTTACTTTGTGGTATATGGCTAGCTGTACTAAATTTATTGCAGGCTCCAGCTGCACCAAGCAGGTGCACGCACCGTTGAAGATTGCAAGCCGCTCTTTTTAAGCCGCATGGAGTGTTCCATGAGGTGAGCGTGCATTTGTAGCGGTCCTTGGGACATGTCGTGCTGTAGGCCTATGTATTACTGGCTTTGTCTTTGTTACTTTGTGGTATATGGCTAGCTGTACTAAATTTATTGCAGGCTCCAGCTGCACCAAGCAGGTGCACGCACCATTGAAGATTGCAAGCCGCTCTTTTTAAGCCGCATGGAGTGTTCCATGAGGTGAGCGTGCATTTGTAGCGGTCCTTGGGACATGTCGTGCTGTAGGCCTATGTATTACTGGCTTTGTCTTTGTTACTTTGTGGTATATGGCTAGCTGTACTAAATTTATTGCAGGCTCCAGCTGCACCAAGCAGGTGCACGCACCGTTGAAGATTGCAAGCCGCTCTTTTTAAGCCGCATGGAGTGTTCCATGAGGTGAGCGTGCATTTGTAGCAGTCCTTGGGACATGTCGTGCTGTAGGCCTATGTATTACTGGCTTTGTCTTTGTTACTTTGTGGTATATGGCTAGCTGTACTAAATTTATTGCAGGCTCCAGCTGCACCAAGCAGGTGCACGCACCGTTGAAGATTGCAAGCCGCTCTTTTTAAGCCGCATGGAGTGTTCCATGAGGTGAGCGTGCATTTGTAGCGGTCCTTGGGACATGTCGTGCTGTAGGCCTATGTATTACTGGCTTTGTCTTTGTTACTTTGTGGTATATGGCTAGCTGTACTAAATTTATTGCAGGCTCCAGCTGCACCATGCAGGTGCACGCACCGTTGAAGATTGCAAGCCGCTCTTTTTAAGCCGCATGGAGTGTTCCATGAGGTGAGCGTGCATTTGTAGCGGTCCTTGGGACATGTCGTGCTGTAGGCCTATGTATTACTGGCTTTGTCTTTGTTACTTTGTGGTATATGGCTAGCTGTACTAAATTTATTGCAGGCTCCAGCTGCACCAAGCAGGTGCACGCACCGTTGAAGATTGCAAGCCGCTCTTTTTAAGCCGCATGGAGTGTTCCATGAGGTGAGCGTGCATTTGTAGCGGTCCTTGGGACATGTCGTGCTGTAGGCCTATGTATTACTGGCTTTGTCTTTGTTACTTTGTGGTATATGGCTAGCTGTACTAAATTTATTGCAGGCTCCAGCTGCACCAAGCAGGTGCACGCACCGTTGAAGATTGCAAGCCGCTCTTTTTAAGCCGCATGGAGTGTTCCATGAGGTGAGCGTGCATTTGTAGCGGTCCTTGGGACATGTTGTGCTGTAGGCCTATGTATTACTGGCTTTGTCTTTGTTACTTTGTGGTATATGGCTAGCTGTACTAAATTTATTGCAGGCTCCAGCTGCACCAAGCAGGTGCACGCACCGTTGAAGATTGCAAGCCGCTCTTTTTAAGCCGCATGGAGTGTTCCATGAGGTGAGCGTGCATTTGTAGCGGTCCTTGGGACATGTCGTGCTGTAGGCCTATGTATTACTGGCTGTCTTTGTTACTTTGTGGTATATGGCTAGCTGTACTAAATTTATTGCAGGCTCCAGCTGCACCAAGCAGGTGCATGCACCGTTGAAGATTGCAAGCCGCTCTTTTTAAGCCGCATGGAGTGTTCCATGAGGTGAGCGTGCATTTGTAGCGGTCCTTGGGACATGTCGTGCTGTAGGCCTATGTATTACTGGCTTTGTCTTTGTTACTTTGTGGTATATGGCAAGCTGTATTAAATATATTGCAGGTCCCAGCTGCACCAGGCAAATTCATTCACCAACAAAAATTGCAAGCCGCTCTCTTCAAGCCGCGTGGAGTGCTCTCTGAGGTGAGCAATGATTTCTGGTGTCCTTGGTACAAGCCATGCTGGGGGTTTATGTAATACTGACCTTGTCTTTGTTATTTTCTGGTATATGGCAAGCTGCATTAACTTTCTCGCAGTTCCCAGCTACACCAAGCGGGTTGACCCACCGTCAGACCGCAAGCCGCTGTCTTCAAGCCGCACAGAGTGTTCTATGAGGTGAGCAATCATTTCTGGCAGTCTTTGGTGCATGCCATGCTGGGGGGTTATGTAATACTGGCCTTGTCTTTGTTACTTTCTGGTATATGACAAGCTGCATTAACTTTCTTGCAGGTCCCAGCTGCACCAAGCGGGTAGACCCACCGTCAAAGACCGCAAGCCGCTCTCTTCAAGCCGCACAGAGTGTTCTATCAGGTGAGCAATCATTTCTGGCGGTCCTTGGTACATACCATGCTGGGGGTGTATGTAAAACTGGCCTTCTCCAGTTTGATCCAGTTTTACATAAGGAAAAAGTGGACCTCAATGGTGGGATGGCGCACGGCTGCTTGCACATGCACCCAGTATTTATATATACATATATACAAAGCTGTCTATTTTGATTCGAACGAAACTTAAAAAAAAAAACCGGCACGGGTGTTACTTAAATGATTCCTTCACTGTGTATTTGTGGGGCTTAAAGGACATTAGATAAGGGGATAACTGTCGCAGTATGTTAATCAAAACTAATGAACAAAAGTTTTTAATAATGTTTTTAATTAATTGTTTTAAGGGATATGTTTCAATTCTAGTTTCAAAGGCAGTGAATATTAAAGACTAACACAATTTGTGTACAGCAACAAGGTTCAAGATATTGAAGGCTAAAAATTTGCCTTTTTGTCACCCGATTCGAAAATTGCGCACTCGGGGAAGGCCTCAGGATGTTGTGCGGACGTGGTTGCTTTGGACGCGCCTTCACTATCTTTGAAGTATGACGCGGATGCATCTACCAAGGACACACTGTCGAGATAGTGACGATGTGCCCAGTACGACTATGTCACTCTTCTACCCACCATTAACGGCACAAATTCTTGAGCTCATACTGAGCGGGGGTTTTCCGACATTAAAACACAAAAGTTGGGCAATGAATATGTCGAAGCCGCTTGGCATTTCGTGAATTGTTTAAGTCGGGATAGCCTTTAATATTGACTGGCTTTTAACACTGCTGTTGCAGCATGGCCCATAAAGCCATTAGTTACAAAGCTAACAAATTTCCGTCAATTAGTCAACATACTGCGCCGGTTATCCCCTTTACTACTTAATGTCCGCAGAGTCCCACGAACACGCAATGAAGAAGACATCCTCATAACTCTCGCGGCCTTTTTTGAAAATTCTGTTAGCTTTCAAATAGAATGATGTGTATACATGTAAAACGACTTGTAGAGTGTAATCATGCACATAATTGTGTTACAAAGCTTTGCTTTTCACCCAATTAAGTCGTGCATTTTTTATCGCAACCTTCCAAAAATAAGCAAAGCATCCAGTTTGGTATTCAAATTGTATTCTATTTCGGCAATAAATCAACGGACTACTACTTGGTTCGCCTTTGGCTTCATACTGAGAATAATAGGCATGTGCAATTCATGCATTTTGGGCTTAAAGTGGATAATGACTTAAGCTTATTAACTTTTCAGTTGAATATCACAGTGTCTACGCCTCTCTCCAAGCCTGTTACTTAGTGCCGTCACATTAGCCTCAGCCATCCTGACAGTGTTGGTATCACTTGTTTAGCTGTAGGCTGCTTTCGTTACTTTAGTACATATGTTTTCAAAATGCAGTAATATGTCAGTGAAGGAGCATGATCGTGCACGAATAGTAACTTTAGGTATGGTACAAGAAAATACCTAATATCAAGGGCAAATAGTCATCCACTGAAAAAAAAAACTTAACAGTTCATGCGTTCTTGGCATTCAATACACTGTTCATCACGTTGTCCGGCAGGCCTCTTCACGATGTATAATTCATACATTACTTCCGTATTTGTTGATTTTTCTGGAAACAGGTGCCAGAGAGTATGGGCATAGACAATGGTAATTATATGCGTGCATCGGTACAACTTTTTTTGTTATTTTATTTTAAAGCTTGCAATTTAGTTTTGAAAGAACTTCGTGGTTCCCATGGCGAAGTTGCAACCATTATATTGATGCGTTCAAAACCAGTACAAGGTCAGAACTAATGCCAAGTCATCTAAAAAAATAATGTGACCAGAAACAATGTCATTTATTACGTTGTCAAGCTAGGCCTCGCAAATGTTAGCCGAATCAGGTCCACTTATACTCGCCCATGTAGGAGGGTGTCTTTAGCGCCCATGCTTGTTGTTTAATTAGACCTTGAACATTATTCATTGCTACGAAGGACTTGCATTACGAATGAGTTTTCTAGTTAACGGTGGTGTTCCTGTTAACAAACCACTGTATTAGGTGGGTAGAAAATAGGAGCGAAGAAGTGAACTTGGTCTTTAATGGCAAGTAGGTTCATATGGAATCATTTTGTTTTGGTGGAGGCTCAAGTATGCACGACACTGACGGGATACTCCTTTCAGTCGACGGAGACAAGGGTACCACAAGATCCAGCGAGGGAAAGGGAACGGGACCTCTTGGTGTCAACGCCTTGCCGCCTGCGTGGCTGTGTCCCGAACCGTGCAGTGTTTGCCGAGGTAAACAATTAGGCCATTTGAAAGTTTTGCGGATAACAAAACATGACTCACTTGCATGCCTTGCTGTAAACAATCCAATGCAGCACTGAAGCTTGCGAGTTGCAGATGATGTCACAGGTGGGATAGATAACCTCTACATTCTCAGAGTTCTGTGGACTAAGGGGCTGCCCTAAGATTACACAGCAGGATGGCGCCCCACTACAGAGCACCAGCATATGTCGTACCATAGCCTCCTTTATACTGACAAAGCCTGGCACATTGCCACGAGAAGTGGCCGCCGAAATGGAAAAGGTGGAGTGGCATACAATGGAGAAGAGTCTCGCCACAGCGGACGCGAGACACAAAAGAAGTATGTTTCGGGTCCTCGCCACTGCAAAAGCTGCGCGCTGACGTCCAGGTTCCCTGAGGAATGGCTCTTTGATGCTCTGTGCTACCAAATCCTTACGCTCGAAATCTGTGACCAGGCACTCTATGACTCCGTCGCCAAACTGGCAGGCTTTGTGAGTATAGAGGTGCTATGGTCGTACTCTAATCCACTTTACTTTTTTTTTTAGGGGTGTGCGAATACCGAATAGTGGTTATCGAATCGAATACCGAATTGAATTAAGAAAAAAAAAAAGACGAATATCGAATCGAATATCGAATAGTGATTTAATTTGTAGGAATTTTTCAAAGTGTGCTGCGAATGAGATTATTATATGTGCAGAGTATGCGCCTGGTGCAGAATATGTTTCTCGTACGGAACAAAAGCTAAAATGTATAAAGTTCTAATGAAGAAAAAAAAAGAAAAGCAGCTGCTGATGGACGTTGGGCACTGAAGATTCAATTTTATAGCGCAAACATAATCTATCTACCCTAAGCGTCACAAAAAACCCAAAGTTACAGCCACGCGTGCCTTTTTTTCTCGTTAAAAGCACGACCTAACACCGCAACATGTCCTCTTTTTTATATTTATATATCTCAGAAAAGGGGCATTTTACGATATTTGGTCTCAATTTTAAGGGAGAAAAAGGGAACCCGGGATTTTATTTTATGTAAATGAACAGATAGCTGTTAAATCTGAGTAAACAGGCTTAAACAATATAATCTGTAAGAAAAAAACATGTGGTTAGGTGGCGCAAGTCACCGTCCAACTGCCGCTATGCATCCAATCCTCCGTCCATCTATCCTGTTTTAGAGAGCCTAGATTTAAAAGAGGGAGCAAGCGAAACTGAAACCACGGAGACGGCTCCTGCGTAGATGGGTCATAACTGCGCATGTGTTGTGTAGTCGCAGTGGAAAGAAGGCGAGCAAACTGAAGAGCAACGACGCCTGCCCGATTGGCGCTTTCGTCTTTTCTTCACCTTCTCGCAGTTCGTAATTCAAACACGGCAACGCGGCTATCGAACAGTTGGAAACCCTCTCAAATCTGGGCACACTATTTTTCCGTTCCGTTTCGTTCCGAATCAGAATTTGCGGCTTGCGGTTCCGAAAGATAGACGACAACAACTCGGCCGGTTTCATCGGCGTGGTTAATGGGGTTTTCTTTTAGTGATCTTGCAGTCGCCGATTTCTGTGAGTGTGGCAAGTGTTTTACATCGGCGCTTCAGTTTGAAACGAGAAGCTTTACTCGTGAAAAGAATTAGGCATGGCGCGGAATTCTGGCCTCCCAACAATTCCTCTCCTGAAGCGCCGCAAACGGGATGTTTCGGTTGGGATTCGAGGTTAGATCGCGTCATGATCACGAGTAAATCTGTGTGCTTTCAAGTTTTCGGCGTTCGTTACTTTTCTTTTTTTCTAACCTATGCGTTAGATTTTTGTGGAATGGTAGGACCAAGAGGTGTTTCTCGCATGGTCTGTCGAACATCACGGCGCTAACAGCGGTAGAAAAAAACGCTCTTTTGTCAGCTCCGCGCCGACTGCGCGTCTTTGGCCGAATATATTGAATATTCGAGTAACCGAATACTAGGAATTCGATTCGCGAATCGAATTATTCGGGAACTTTCTTTTCGATTCGAATTCGTATATTCGAGTATTCGCACACCCCTATCTTTTTTCTTTTTTTTTGCAGGGGAAAAGCATATTTTTGCTCGCATTCTTAAAAAAAAGAGGGTTAGACTGTGATGATTAAATTGGTGCGGACAACCACTAACAAGCTGTTTGCTGTCGTCGAGGCCTACACTGTTCTTATCGATGCCGATCTTCGCAAAAGAAAACAAGATAGGGGAAGGGACAAGAGCGGAGGAAAGCCGTGCCGTTTGCGTGGTCGATGTAACTACTCATGTTAACGATAAATCACATGTAACTATAATTGTTTAAGATAAATCTGTTTGAAAGGGTGTCTTCGCTATGCCAATCTGTAAACATATTTTTTTTAAAGCTGGAGACCAAGTGAGATAAGTATCATCTGCTGTCTTCTCAACTTGTTATTTCAATATTTTATTAGAAGTACTTGGCCATTACTTAAACCTAAGACCAGATTCGGGCTCATATTCAAAAGCGGTTCTTTCCTGCCAAACTTCAGTAACATTTATCTAAGCAAAGATGATAAACAAATTACTATTAGTTTTAGTGTCCCGCCATTTCTGCGTGCAAAAGATGCCTATATCGGTACAGCACACGAAAAGTTATAGGATACTTTGTAATGCAGAGATGCATTATTTTGTTACTCAGATGGAAAATTATGATTACTACCTTGTAGTAGGCCTTGTGCATGAAGCGTTCTCTCACATGCACATAAATGTTAAAGCAAGCTTTTAGGCCTCTCTAAATTCCATCGTGGCTTGCTTTCGTTACAACTAAAAAGGGAGCACAATAAGACGGGGACGAGAAAGGAAGAAACAAGTGCTCGCTACCAACTAGATTATTCAGAAAAAAACGTCTTCCCTTCCTTCCTTTTCCCTGTCTTAATGCACTCTTTTTTCATTGATGCCACGAAGCAGCTTGCCCAGCAAAGAATTTTATTATGCTTTCTTTGACTGTACTAGACACTCTCATTAGATAAGCCCCAGTCTTGCCTAGCACCTAGCTTATGCAGAGTGCTGCAGAACAGGTACGCTAGACTTTGTGCCCTCCCGTTTCCTCAGTAAGGACCGTGCCTTTTGTGCTTCAAGTGCTCTCAGTGCACTTACTGATGTATTACTTACATTCCCTTTGAGCCTTAACTTGATATTTTTTTTAAAGAAAAAGTAAACAATAACAGCAGCAGCCTCCCCCGCCCCTCCACTCTTTATCTCTCTCCATGGGAATATTTTAGGTCCCTCCTGATGGCTAAAATAATTTGAATGCAATGGTCTACATTTTTGTGGTGTCCAGACACCCTGATACATCATCGGGGTGTCTACCAGCCTGGAATTCTCAGGGAAATCGTCAAAAATTTGGCTTCATCAGGGAAAATGGCCAGTGAAAGTGGAATGGCGATGCGGAATAAAGCTTGACAGTTGCGCATGGGCACGACTACCGTTGAATACCGTGCATCCACCCATTCCACATTAAGCGCCCATTACCAAATTTGTGAGATCTGAGAAAATATGCTCAGTACATTTATATGTAAAATTGATGACTGGACAAGCGCCCATCCCCCATTCTCTCGCAATTATTTCTATATTTTAAGTGGGCGTTTGCCCGGTATTTTACTGTATGCTGAATAACTTTTCCGAAATATGATCCTTCGACCCAGAAGTGGTCAGGAAGTTTTTATCAAAATAGTCAAGGGAAATTCTAGAAAAGTCAGGGAATTTGAAATCAGTAATTTGGTAGACACCCTGATGCACTGGTTCCACCGTACGAAACACTTCACAATCAAGTGAGAAATGGGGAAAGCGAAATATAGAAAGGCAGCTACGGGCGTCTGCCTCACTTGTCTTCCCTCTGCTCCATGGACTTTCCATCTATGATACTGTGGGCGCTTAACATGTCCTCAACAATTTTACTTTGCTCAACTACAACTTTGTCTGACTTCCATAACTTATTTGTTATCATTGGCTTTTTCTTCTCCCAGGACCCGGAAAAGACTTTCGGGAACCCGACGTTACTTTTCACTGGAAAGCACCCATGGACATCTGGCAGCATGTGGGTTGTCTGCGAGGACCTATGAATCAACGTCCTGGGCTTCTCAGCAGGAATCTCTCTGGTATTAGCCATGTACTGAGCGTAGAAAGGTCAGTATGGGGGGGGGGGGGGGGGGGTGAATCGACGAAGCACACGTTTTGTGCTTGAGCACCTCATGGGTAAAAAAATACAAAGATTTCGGTGAGATCTGTGAAAGTTGTGACAACACTCGGAGCACATTCTTAGAACAGGGAAAAAATGTTCAATAACGGTTACTGCTTTAATGTTTTCCATATGTATTTAGTGAATATTCCAGCTATAATACAAAGGTTTGTGTGTTCCATTGTGTATTCAAACTTCTGTTTGATTTCTTTTTTTTTGTGCATCTGTTGATCTGAGGATCCAAACCATAAAAGAAAAAACTGCAGAAAGAAAAACAAAGCTTTGAAAAAACAGCAAGCAGGCAAAACAAGCCTTTAGGGAACTTAATGTAATTTATTTTTATCCCAATTTAATCGTGCAACACCAAGCAGGCAAAGCAAGCCTTCACAAAACTTGTCATTGTAATTTATTTTTCATTCTTGTCTAATAATTATACCAGTTTTGTGTATTAGTATTATTTATTATGATGTTATTTGTTTAGTTATTCTGATAAAGCACCTGTGAAAAGCCGAAGGAGGCTTTTGAGCCAATATGTATCACATTAGTTTCTAATAAAGTAATTGTTTTAAATACTTGTGTTTTGTTTTGCAGTACCTGCATGGTAGGACTCATGAAGTTGCATGTGCACAAATGACAGTGATATGAGCTGAGACAAAACAGTTAGCTACCTTTTTTGTTAAATTTGAAGAATCCTGCAATTTATTGCCACCCACCTGTCCACGCAAAGCAGGCATGAAGCAACAGAACTTGCTGGTTCACACCATCTCTTGCCAATAGTCCAGACGTGTGATAAAAAAGATATACAACCTATTGTAAATGAAAAGTGTAATCAAACTAATAGAAACTTAAGCTGCCGATTAAAAAAAAACTTTTACTTTCTTTTTAAGTGTGCAAAGTCCAAAGGCTTCTGTTGTGTTTCATGATAAATTTTAGACCAGCATTCAGTTCAGCATCGTTAGGACTATCATCATTCATTTTCCATGTTTCATTAATGGAACTTGTAAGATATTAGTTCTGCATTTCGACGTTTACACTTGCAGACAATTGATGTTACCGCTTCTTTTAGGCGGAATCGAAGTTTCCATTTCAACTTTTATACTTTCACACAGTTGGTGTTACTACTCTTTTTTTAGGGAAATTCAAGTTGAACCTCGCAGGCGGCAAGAAGTCTCCTAGCGATCACAATGCCTCCCTTTGTTCAACAAACTGACACTTGACTAGGGCTGCTATACTCCAGACAAAGTGAGAGTCAGCACTGGCTATCTTTTGGAGAGTCGCTCGTACACTCCCATGACTCTTTTGCCATAGGAGTCACGGGACTCTTCATAAAAGGAGGGTCCTCACAACTCTTCTTACAGTGTCACTGGGATTACCAGGAAGGAGTCCAGTGACTCTCTTTCTCCGTTAGATAAGAGTCATTAAAGAGTCACAGTTGACTACGTCACATGGAGTCTTCCGTACACTACCATGACTCCAGTGTGATGGGAGTCACAGGACTCTTTTTTAAATAAGAGTCAAGTGACTCTACTAACAAGAGTCGAGAAAGAGTCAAATGTGTGGTGCGCAAAGACCCCCCACAGGGAGTCGTGGAGACTCTCTTTAACAAAAGAGTCGAGGGACTCTACAAACTGGAGTCGTAAAGGTGTCGAATCTGCGGCGCGCAAATACCCCCCAGAGGGAGTCGTGCGGACTCCTTTTTTTTTAAGAGTGTAGGATACTCGAACGGTAACGAAGACACCTTCTTATAAACTCAGGTATGTTTTTGCAACCATAGTTTTGTTTTAAATTGTTTTATTGTCCGTTGGTGAAACAATTTGTTGATCCGCTTTGTATGTCAAGTAGATCATGTGTACAATCTAAGCGGCAGAAAATGTGCCGAAAAACGCACTTTGCTTGATAGGAAATTCATTTACTAGGTGCACGTGTACTGTGAACTAAATATTCGCGTGAAAAAACGTTTACAAAGCCGCAAATGCGGTAATACGAGGCTTACTGCATTCTCGGGCCAACGAGGCTTAGTGTATTGCATGCTGTCGAACGGCGTTGTCATGCCCAGCATGGACGATGGGGACAGAGTGTAGATAGCCACGCAACGGACACCGATGAAATTACTGCGCGTCGTTGAGTCTCGAAAGAAGTGAGCGGATTAAACGCATTTTCTCGTCCATTTTGTTTTTGCAGTTTAATAATTAAATGTTCAATTATTTCCAAATAGAAATAATAACATGCCACAACCTAAATACAAACTTTGTTTTCAGGTTTCTACGGGGATTTTGGAAAGTACCCTTACGCTTCGGATGTTCCTTTTTGAAATAGTAATAGACCCAGAATAAAGTTCACAATTGACTGTAATGGAATCTCTCTTCTGCCGGTAAATATATGTGATTGGAAATTCATACCGACCAACAAACCATCAGTGTCCCAAAATACGACAGACCATCACACCATCAAACCATAAAGGCTGAACTCCATGGGACGAATATGCTGCGAATAACCGACGAATTTTGGCCGGCGGCTTTTGCTCTGCGCGTGGAATCAACACAGTGGCTGCTACGTCGCGCGCAAAGCGAGCGTGCCGTCGGGCGGCGTTCGCCAGTTATTCGTCACATAATTCGTCCCATGGAGTTCAGCCTTAACACCATCAAGCCATCAAACCATCAGGCCATCAGACCCTCAATGTCCCAAAATACATGAGACCATCAGCCTGATGGACCATCAGGATTTTCCCTGATGGTCTGTATCCAGAAACTCAACTGACTCGATGCAAAATCGGCACTTTTCATGCTTGAGGCGTAGTCCTGCCTTGCTTAGCCTCGATAAAACCTGGTCTAGTCGTTCCGCGTGCTCAAGAGTGCACTTCCCACTGACAATGACATGTCGTCAAGGTAAGACGGCGCTATTACGTGACCGCCCGAGTGGCGGCCTAGAAGGCTCCACAAAGCGGCGGCAGGTTGCTCGTATTATACACAACACTTTGCACCAAACCGCGGTCAAGCAGACACGATCAATAAGGATATGTAAAAGGATTTTAACAAGGTTTCGGTGCAATATGTTCTCGTTAAAATTGCAGTATATATGGTCTATGCCTTATTTACTGTCCACCGTTTTCAAGTTACCTGGGTAATCGCGAGTATCATGATAGATTTTAGCATACTTGTCTGAGCCGTTCGTGTTAATTATGACGCGTCCCCCAGGGCCCCATCCTTGGGCCGCCGTTGTTTTTGATGCTGTATAAGGATTTGCAGTTGCAGGTAGAGGATTCGAGATAATTATTGTGTGTGATGATTTCAAAGTGTTTGGCAGCTTCAAAGATGTTCGTCACTCTCGTTTGTTACAAAATGACGTCTGCTCTTTTGAGAAGTGGCTAGTAAATAGTTCCAAATATACCGATGCGTTCGTTCGTGACAGGTTAAAAGTAAAGTAGAAGCTCTCCAGCGTTCGGTCTGCTAAAGTGAAACAAATATGTGGGAGAAGCTTCCCCTGAACTTTCAAACCGTCTCCGAGTGTTGGAAACTAGGCACCCTTAACCGCAGTTGAGTCTGACCCAAGTCACTTTTAACGGAGGTAAGGGAAGCCCGCATAACACATAGTTAACCAATTAATAGGATACCCTGGTGCGGTATCATACTTTATAATGTTCACTTGTTCGGTTTCTGTCTCAAGATTCCATCTTTAGTGCCTCTTTGTTGTAGAAGTTTACCTAAAATATTGAGAGTTTATTCATATTCTGTGTGGTAGACGCAATGGCCCCCGCCGTTTCATACGTGTAATCTAGTTCTGGCAGAACTAGGATCATGTCTCTCTATAACAGAATGCTTGCACGTGGCATATGCTTTTGCATGACGAGTTGTGCACGATACGCTTGTCGGCAATCTCAGACGGATGTTAGGAGGCACCCAGTGCGCCTTAGCCGGTCGTCATGCAAATTTGAAATTACTGCTCTAGTCTCTCCACTCTCAGCGCAGCTGGTTTACCTGTCTCAGTGCATGCTCAGTTCGCAGCGTCGCATGCTGACCCGAAAGTTCCCATCTCCCTCTTCACTGTGCTAAGAACAAAATGTACAATACTTTACTAAATAGCACATCTCACTCTCCGAAAATTCAATGGGATTGTTGCCGACAGTATTTGCGCTGTTGGAACGGCCGGACACTCACAGCCTCTGTCTTTTTTTTTGTTTGGTTTGGGGAAGCGGTTGCCACATCTATCTTGAGAATAAAAGAGAAAAAACTGTTACCAGCACCGCCCCATTGTCGTACGAAGTGTCGTCCATAGAGACCAGTACGTCACACCGAGGAGGCAATCTACGTCTAATAGGCCGTTTTTAAAACCTCATAAAACACTTATAATCGCCATTCTTTTTGTTTGCTTTTTTTTTTTTTGGGGGGGGGGGGGGCATGATGCGTGTGATAGGATCCGAGTCATCGCCGAATGCTGACGAAGCACTCGTGTCCAATCAACGCTCAGGGTTTGCGTCCAAACAATGGCCGTCTCGGATGATTGGCGCAGCAGCAACTAGATGCCGAGCGCTATTGAAAGGGGACTATGCGGAGAGCAAGTTCGCCTGCTTCTTGCGCAGGGGTTGCGGTGACGTCAGAAGGCCGAGCTTTGATTGGCACTGATCAAAGGATAGCGGGTAGACCTCAATGCTAGCTTGGCGTTGTGACGTCACCATGACTCCAGTGAAAGAAGTAGACGAACTTGCGCTTCGCATTAGCCGGATTGAGTGGAAAGTTTGGAGACGGGTATCTCGAAGTACGGACAGGCTACGATAATTTTACAAAAGGAAACACTCTCGTTCATACGGCCGCATACAGGTTTACACTATAAACGCCCCCTAATTACTGGAATTAAAAGCTTATGAAATAATTTTAAATTGTTTTAAATGAACGGCTTCGATTATTGTTGCACTTTCCGGCCACCTGGGAGAATACCCTAGGTGCAAAAACAAGTTTCGCAGCGTTAAATTTGCCAAATTTAATTTTCAATATCTGGTATATTCGCAGCGTTACACATCAAAGGTTTCTTTCGAATGGCTTAATAAGACGGCAGTACACGACTAAAATTGTTGTGAGTGGAATTTAAAATTAAAATAATCTTTTATTTTGCGGGCCTGCATATCTCCAAAATTACTTTCTTGAACTTCTTGCCGTTGCACATCTTAAATACTTGTACACTGGAAACCAAGCAGAAATAGCATAAGATGAACCTCAAATACTTAAACAACAACAAAAAAAAAACTAACTTAGTTGGAGTCATCTTATGCCAACATTTCATTTACAGTCATGTCTCGTTAATATGAACCCCGTTAATATAGATTCCTCGCTATATAGACACCACTTTTGGGGGAAAACTGATAATACATAGAGTTTGCCTCGTTATTATGGACAACTCACATTATGGACGATTTTTTGCGGGAACGGAGGTGTCCATACTAACGCAACATCACTGTACATCTTTCTATTCGGGTGCACTCCCGCGACGTTATCTATTTGTCTCTGCATGTCGAGACAGGTACCTCTCCAAACTGAGCTACTTCCACAATCCCGGCAAAGAGCCCCTCCTGACATGGACAGTGGGAGATGTGATTGACAGAGCGATAGACACCTTCGGGGATGTCACAGCCATTGTTACCACTCATCAAAACATCAGCAAGACCTACACGGAATACAAGAAAGACGTGAGTGTATACCGAGACTGTTCCTTCATCTTGAAGCCCATTCCTGGCATTTACCGGCGCCGCCGGCCTTCATGGTACGGGCGCTGCTCTGCTGACCAGCGGCCTTCATGGCGGCACTGCTCTGCTGAGCAAACATAAGTATCACTATCACTGTATCACTCTGACTAAATATTCAATACGGAAAGCTTGATGGGGACACAAAATATAGCAGGTTTAGTTTTTAACTAAGACCAAAACAATGCAATGTAAACTGGTTAAGACCGGCCATTGATCACCTGCTCTTACCTTACCTCTGGAATGCGGAGTCTTCAAAACTGGCGACGGATTTGCATAAACATGCCTGATGGGCGCATTAACGAACTTAAAAAAAAAACTCCTTAAAAAAATACTTCCGGCATTGTTGTTTCTTGTTTTTTTTATTAAATTTTACAAGCTAATCAATGTTTCAGAATGCCCCGTTTTACTCTTACATATGTGCTATTTATTATCACTAAATTTAAAATAGCTACTGACAAACAGCAAAAGGAAGTTATTCCAAAAACCACATTCAAATTTTCAGCGATTCTTATTGGGTGCATGTTTTACATAACATAGCGTGCAAGCCAAGCAGGCAGTTAAACAAAAGAAACATAATGTGCGCGTTTTGGTTTCTCGCATGAACTTACCCGGCATGCTTTTCACATAAACGCACTTTTAGTTACCTGTCAGGTATAAGCTGATGTGCCCCCCGTAACCCAACACTTGACGTCTCGTTTTCAGTGTTGGTAGTCGATCCTCTCAGACAAAAACTAAAAATGTAATACCTTCGTAAGAAAAAAAAATATTCTGGCTTGCAATTCAGATTTCTAGCTTAGCTGTGTCTATCAATGTGTCCAACCAATTTTGATGCAAATCAGTGCATATAAAAACACGAGTGACCGCAATATCTGGTTCGAGTGCCTCGTGCCAAGTTTTTCCTAGAACTCATTGCCATGGGACATTCAAAGCACCAATATCGCGGCGACTCGCGTTCGAATCTTTATGCAGACTCTCGTTTGCGTAATCAGTGTGACCCCGTCTTTAAAAAATCGACGAACCAGCGCACGCCCTTAGGTGCGAGATCGCGGCCTTAAGCCTGGGGATGCGGCAAAAAACAGCCTGTTTTCTAAAAAAGAAAAACAAATCAAATAACAATAGCAATCAACCAACATTACAACCCCCAAAAAATAACAGAGCGAAGCGCAGAAGGACAAGGCTAAAAAAATTTAAACACGCAACGCTGACTATCAAGTAACGTTTATATTGAAAGTGACATAAAAATAAATGCATCAGGATGAAACGCGGAAAAAAGTAATCTAGACAAGACAACTCCCTCTCCCCCCTCCTCGCCCCCCACAAAAAAAAAAGAAAAAAAAAGAAGCAAGGCACTACCTACGTGTCACTCCTCATAACATTAACTCTTTCATCTCTAATCTCAGTGATCCAGTCCAACGGACTGACTAGATAAAAAACCTTCTTCGCTTGCCCTGGCGGTGTTGTGGTTGTGGTTGTGTCGTGTTATAATCCCAAAATATTAATGGCACTCAAAGGGGTGCAGACCAGTTTATACAATTTTGAATAGACTGTGGTTTTTTTTAGATATTCATACATGTTTTAGCGCGGTCTAAAAAAGACGAAAAACCAACCCCAAGCTCGCGCCACCTCCCGCGTGGCGCACTGTTCTTGGTCCCCGTTTCCCATGTCGAGGCCCTAACATATCAGACGTAGTATGGACCAAGCCTGATCCAGCGACCACGACCGAGCGCAAGTCGACTCCTGTGTCCATGAATCATCACAGCAGCGGCACCGACCAGCACCTCGGCGTGGACGAGGAAGGGTGGCGGCGGAGCGAGCGGAACCGAATACGGCAGTCTAGAGCGGCGGGCTTTCTCCGACTTACAGCGACCGTTGCGACTGGAACAGGGAGCACCAGCCTTGGTGGTAGTGACGACGCAACCAGAAGCCAAGGTGGCGTGGCAGATGAAGATTCGGAACGCTCCGACACCGACACCATGGCGCAATGAATACCGCTGGCAGGACCAGGAAGCGTTCAGCCAACACCCCAGACTGGGCTGCATGGACCCACAGAATACCTGTCTGGGCTTCAGAGTGTTGTACTGGAGGCTGTACTAGCCACCGTGCGAGGAGCGGTCGCGAGCATGACTGACCTCCTTTGTCCTGCAAGCCAGCGCACGCACGACCCAAGACCGCCTGCAGAGTCCGGTAAGCTGGTACCAGTGTTCAACCCCGTCATAAATCTGGTGCAGACAGTTGAACATTGGATACGGAAAGTTGACAAACTATCGGCGATATCCTCGTGGACCGAGATACAGACGGCGAGTTGTGCACTAACGAAGCTAGAAGGAATCACCAAAACGTGGTACGAGGGCCTCTTTGGTGTCCAGCGTTCCTGGCTTGAGCGGAAGCTGGAGCTGAAAAAGGCTTTTTCACTGATTGTAAACCTACAGCGCTAACATCAAGAAATAGAAGCGAGGCGAAAACCGCCGTACGAAACCGTTGAACAGTATTTCCATGAGAAACTCAGACTGGCGCGTCTTTGTCAACTTCCGAACGATCAGATCGTGGTCAATGTCATTACAGGCATCAGTGAAGAAGCGCTCGTTCGGAGTCTGAGCGTCGTCAAGTGTTCTGCGCCATAAGATCTGCAGGAGTGCCTCAATCGTTTGGACGACCGACTCACCGCCGTCAGGGAAGTGTCCTACCGATCCGGTGTGGCAACCGGTTCAAGGTCGGGAAAGAACGGTTCGCCCAGCAACCGAAATGCCAACAGACAACTGAAACCAAAAACGGCCATTCAACTCTAATGGTGAACCAAGGTGTTTCAACTGTGACGAATACGGACATGTGCCTGTAAACTGCAGTAAACCAGATAAGCGAGAACACTGTAGCAAATCTCACCGAACAGGACATAAAAGAGCTGACTGCAGATCAAGAGGCAGAGGAAGTGTGTCCGTAAAAAATCATCACATCGAAAACAAAGAACAAGCAAATGCAGAAAACGAAAAGCATTTTCAAGACGCTCGCGTAGATGGAAGGCTTGTCTGAGCTTATGTTGACGTTGGAATTCAGTGCGTTACGCTGCGCAATGTGGATGCCGATGATTTGGGAATCAACTATAACGAACCGTCCCGATGATGTAAGATTGGAGGCTATGGTGTTGGTCAGGCCCTACAGTGCGGAATCACGGAATTAAGCGTCACCGTAGACCAGATGACTGCCCGCTTTCCAATCTACGTTGTTCTAAATGAAGCGCACGCGGTTCCTCTTTTTGTTAGACAACCGTTTACAGGGCAACCGCATGCTACCATCGTTTGAAGAAGGACGCTTCGCATTTTTGAGGAACGAGGCAGTTTTTTTGATGATGATGAACGGCTCCGACACATTCAAGTCCCTCGCCTTTCACCACGCTTCCTGGTGTTATTGGCCAAGGAGTCTGTTGGGATTCCACCGAACTGCGTGGGGATCATTTATCCGACGACCAAGGAGTCCGCGGCAGGACACGTCTTTGTTGACGCACAGTGGCGTATGCAAGAAGGAAAGGAACACTGCCTGCGTGTATAATCGACGTTACAGAAGGTGGCGACACGATTTTACCTATTTTGAACGCATCCAGTACTAACGTCCATATTCCGAAACGCGATGTATCAGCCAGAGGCTCCTGGTGTTCAGAAATGTCTGCGACCGCCATCAAGCGAAGGACGACGGAACCCCTGGAACCGATCAAAGCGCAAGATCTACGAACAGGACCTCAGCTTTGCCCTTATCTGTGGAGGAGATACCTAATTACAACAGAGGACGGTCCTGTGGTGCGAGCGCCTTTCAAGACGCGGCCAATTAAGGAACGCTACTGCTATAGCTGCGCAGGACAAGGCCACTTTTGTCACCAATGCCACATGAAAGAGAGGGGCAATCCAGGTACGCCCTACATCATTTCTTACGTCGACCCTCACGAGCCTCAAAATCAGAGTAGACAGTGAGAAGGAAAATGGCCAGCACCACCGAACGAGCAGAAAGGAGGCAAGTGCAGCCGCAAAAAGGTGCACAGCGAGGCCGCAAAGTGATAGTAGGCTACCTAATATTAAGAAAAAATATCTAAACAATCTCCACTCGACGGAACTACTGTTCGGAGATAGCATAGAAAATGGAGCCGGCAGAGACTCGCCAGCGGAGTTTATTTGCGCCAAGGGGTAAAAAAAAAAAAAAAAACTTGTTTGAAACACACAAAACACCCAGAAAAAAAGCACGCATGCGTCTGTTGTACAAAACACAAATTAAAAGCCTGTCTAGTTTCTTACACGCGTGCACGTGTTTAAATATTTCATTGCATATGGTAATAGATATAATAGTGCGCATATACCACTTTACAAAAAATACATGGTACTCTTACACTAAATACATAATTGAAAACACTTTTTATATTTACAATGTTATGTGCACCTTAATGAAAGCCGAATCTAAAGTCCCTTCCTCTGTACCATGTTGCTTCCTGAATAAAACAATTGCTAAAATTTAACTCCCTTCCCCCCAGTTCTTGTCCGTTGTCTTCTGTCGGGGGGGTCTTGACTTTGCGGGTCTTTGTTTCTGCTTTCTTTTTGAAGAGTTAAATGATGTTAGAATCGAATTTTGCGCTGTTTCTTGGTTGGGTGGTGCTTCGGACTTGTCGATGAAGAATAATAGTTGTTGTGTACATGTTCCTTGCTGGGATAAACAATTTTACTGTCGAATTCTGGGCGGCTTGCTTGATACTTGGCGTTTTTCGGGCTTGGCGGTGGTTAGGTGTTGATTACAGGCTCCTTGAACCAGTAAAATATTTTATGTTGGATTCCGGGTAGCTGTCTGGCGTCCGGTGATATTTGCGAGAGTGCTGAAAAGAAAGGCTTCCGTGGGTATGAGGACGCGCTCATGGCTTCTCTGGACGTTTTCTTAGATCGTTGTTTAGGCCTCTTCTGGGTCCTCGTCATACTTTTCGCTATCACCTCCAAGGCTCGAAGCAAGTGAGTAGTCATGGTCTGTCAAGTAAATAAAGCCTGGGTTTGTGACCACGTGCCCGCAGTAGCTGACGTTTTTTCAGCGTACTTTCATAGTCCCCAGGGCGTTCATTTCAGAATTAGGGCTAACCCCTGTTATTCTTGGGGCAGAGCCAACAGAGCTTATGTTGGCGCATCCGATCTTTCGGGGGCAAGAAACCCAATCCGGCAAAAAGAGGAAAAAGTGATCTAGATGACTCATAGTCATGAGGGACACAGCTTGAAGAAGACAACACTTTTAAGTAGTTATAGGCGTAATAAAATAAGAAAACTAAACGAAAACGATATAAATTTCATAAAAGAGGGAAGGCTGTAGACACAGAACATTTCTTACCGAAATCATTATGAAGAATGTTTCTTGGGGGAGTTGGACCTTCCTTTTGTTTTCCGCTACGCTAGCGTACGGTCGAGCCTCTATACCGTTACGATTTGGTAACAAAACTTGTGTCAGGGGCGAGCAGCAAACCAACGAAGAGAAAACATCGGTGCCAACGAAGCATGTCGAGACTGTCGACGGTTGTTAGGCCTATCCGCCTCGGCTCTACTAAGCTACCAAGCAAACACATTTAGCGCTTCAACAGCGACACCACCGATGGACTTTCACCTCGTTACCCAAAAACTACAACGAAGAAAAGAGGAGTCCGGCACGACTATGTGATTCAAACCCGGTGAGTGACTAGCAGGAAACGCCTGCGAGAAGTTGGAGCTGCCAGCGTCCCTGGCGTCGCCAACAGTACATGCTGCCTTTTTGGAAAAGATTTTGTTCGTAAAGTTTTGACGACATTGACGTCAAGAAAACAAGTCAAACGATTCGATAGCAGAGTGGTATGAATCCCTTTGAGGTTCATTGCTAATCTGTTCTTAGCTTTTGTTCTGTTTTTTTTTTTCATTTATAGACTAGAATTTCTGATGTTTTAGCGCGCGGCGCCATTTTGCCGACTGCGGGCTTCCCATGGCGTGCACTTCGCGGGGACTGCAGTTTTTGCGGGTACTGCAATGCTACCCAGATTAATAGTTCTACTACATACGGTGTTAAAATGAACCCACACATGACCAAGAAAAGGGGCATGCCCAAAGAAACCATGTGGGTTATGCATATTGTGGCATACCACCAAGATTTCTCCCGCAGGGGGAACCTGTGGAAGCAGTTGTTTGGTGAGTGGCGTCACCATGAACCCCAGGCCACGCGGGTTCGCCCGCCCACGTCTGGCTGTGCGTGGCTTACCCGTGTCTGGGGAAAAGGGTATCTTGGTGGTTGAGCCGAGCCCGGGGTAGGTGTGGGCCCTTCGGAGCCCCCGGGTGGGGCAATACACCACTTCGGCTCCTGCTTCTCATAGACGGGAGTCCTGGTAAGGCCCGGCCAGAATGATTCAGTCTGGTCGCCACTTCTTCTACTATCCCCTCCCTTCTTTCAGCCTTGTCTTCTCCTTCTTTTCACCCTTCTCATTTCCCTTTTTTTCCTTTTTCAACTCCTCTGGTGGCAAGGGCTAACCTTGGGTGGCGACAAACCCCTTGTCCAGAACCATGCTTGGTTATAGAGACTGCGCAGCACTAATAGAGTAACGTTTTCAGCCAAGCCTTTCTTGTTATGAAGCACTACCTATTCCCTTGTTGGGCTCGGTGGTGGGCGGTGCACCACAGTTTCAGAACACCCTTGCCTTTTTATGGCGTCCCTCTCTTCTAAACCCCGGAGCACAGCGACCCCCCAAAAGGGTTCGCCCCACTTCCCCTACTTTTGTAAAAGCCAAAGAACCCGACACATTTTCACGTTTTCTTGTTGTTCATGCTACAAACGACAGTCTACCGTTGTCAATGAATTCACCTTTCCTTGTCTCTAAGGTCCTAGAGCAGACAATTGGAAAGCATTACAAGGCAAAAACACGTGTTGGGGACCTCCTCGTTGGGGTAGAAAATAAAACTCAAAGCACAGCATTACTCAACTTGACAAGCTTAGGCGAACACCAAGTTTCTGTAACCCCCGCGCCGCACTTTAAATACTGTCCGTGGCGTCATCTCCGAGGATGACCTCCTTCAGTGTACTGACGAGGAAATCCTTGAAGGTCTGCGTCGGAGTGCTGTTGTAGCCGTGCGGCGAATCACCCTACGACGAGACGGACAGGAGATACCAACCCGACACATAGTCCTGACTTTTGAACTCCACTCTCTGCCTTCCACCGTGAAGGCAGGGTATCAAAACTGCAGAGTTCGTCCTTTCGCTCCGAACCCACAGCGGTGCTTTCGTTGCCAGCATTTTGGGCATGGTTCCCGAAACTGCCGCGGCTGAGAAACCTGCGCGAAATGTAGTGCCACTGACCACGTCGTTGACATATGTGAAAACAACCATGAATGCATAAACTGTGGCGGACCACACCCCTCGTTTTCACGCACTTGTCCGAAATGGAAGAAAGAGAAAGAAATAATTACATTTAAGGTCAAACACAATCTAAGCTACCAAGACGCTAGAGAACAGCTTGCCTTCAAGGCGAGGGGTACACATGCCCAGGCAGTGCGAAGGGGACCCCCACTGTCTACGGCATCCGTGGAGACGCAGACTTCCCCGGAAGACCTGTCATCTCCACGAGGCTCCTCTTACGTACGTCCCAATACAGTGGGCAACCCACCGCCTTCATGCTTCAATCAGGTTGTTGTGCCCTCTAAGGAAACAAACTACACCCTCCAAAAAACCAGACGTGCCGTCACCGGCACCAGGTGGCCCTTCTGGCCGGGGTCGGGGGCTGCCTCACCGTGCCATTGGCCGCTCTTCAAATCCTGGGTGGTCAGATCCACCTCTGCCGCCCAAAGGACCCAAGGTCCCACTGAATGAAAAAATGAATGAGAGCATCCCGCTCTCCGATGAGGACCTTCCTCTCTCTAGATCAGGGTCCGTCTCCTCGGCCTTTTGCGAGGCTGCAGGACGGCCTATGGACACAGCGAAGAGGAAAACTATTCCACGGATTGTGGCACCAAAAGACAGATAAACTACATTTCACAACTTATTTTGTATAACACACTTAGTGAAGCATTTCCTTTATTGAAGTTAAATGTCTTTCTTCCTTCAGTGGAACTGCAGAGGCCTCCTGCCTAACTACGACGATGTGAGCTATCTTTGAGAGGATCACCGGCCCGTTGCATGTTGCTTACAGGAAACAAACCTAAAGACAACCCACAATAATGTTTTAAAACACTTCCAAGTGTTTCGTAGGGACCGTACACATGCAGCTCACGCAGCTGGAGGTGTTGCGGTGGTTGCGGTGGGGTTTTGCAAGGAGGTGACCCTGCAGACTTTACTGGAGGCAGTGGCCACACGCATTTTGTTAGAACGAATCATTTAAGTATGTTCCTTGTCTGTACCTCCCACTTATCAGTTACATATGGAGGAGTTGGAAGACCTTGTCAATCACCTTCCTTCACCTTTTTTACTCTTAGGGTATTTTAATGCACACAATTTTCTGTGGGGTAGTGACAGACGGGATTCTAGAGAGGCCCTTGTAGAACATTTTTTGCTTTCTACGGGATTGTGCCTGCTAAACACAAATGAATCTACATATTTTAGCTCAGCAACTCACACTTTCACTTCTATTGACCTATCTCTTTGTCACCCATAATTATTGCCATTACTTTCACAGAAGGTCATCCCGAATACTCACGGAAATGACCACTTTCCCATCATTTTAGAATTCAACCAGCTTCCCATGACAGGCCCAACGCGCTCTCCACGTTGGAAATTCAAAAACGCCAACTGGTCAACTTTCAAAGAATCATCTCTTTTAGAATGCACATCACTTGACGATCTCGACATCGACAAAGTCACTGAACATATGACTCAGCACATTTTACAGGGTGCCATTCTCTCCATCCCAATGACGTCCTCGCGTCTACCCAGGAGACCGAAGCCCTGGTGGAACAAGGATATCCGTTTGGCCAAGAAAGAACAAAATCGAGCATGGGGTATTTTTAGGCGCTACCCTACAACACACAATCTTATTGAATTTAAAAGAAAAAGGGCCCAGGCGAGGTAGATTTGAAGGCAAGCAAAAAAAAAGTTTTAGAAGGTACGCCTCCTCAATTAACAGCAATGTATCTGCAAAGGAAATCTGGGATCGCGTACATAAATTTGACGGCTCTTACCGGGCATTCACTGTCCTACTCTTGAGTCGAAATGGAGTGTGTCTTGCAACTCTTGAGGAACAGGCCAGCATCCTCGGTGAGCATTTCGAGTATGTCTTCAGTTTACAGCATTACACTCAAACGTTTCAGCGACACAAAATAAATGCAGAAAAAAAAGCTGTTATCCCATCAGGTGGCATGCACGAACCCTATAATACTGTATTTACATTATACGAACTTCAAATGGCACTTTTTTGTTCTAAACAAACTGCCCCAAGACCAGATGGTATTCATTATAAAATGCTCGAACACCTTCATTCATTCACAATGGAGCTACTTTTGTACCTTTTTAATAGAGTTTGGCTCGAGGGCCACTTTCCATCCTCTTGGAAGATCGCTGTTGTTCTGCCAGTGCTGAAGCCCGGCAAAGATCCCTCTTGTGCATCTAGCTTCAGACCCATAGCTCTAACTAGCTGTCTTTCCAAGACATTAGAAAGGATGATTAACAAGAGACTCATGTTATTTCTAGAACGAAACAACTGCCTTGATAAATTTCAATGGGGCTTTTGTTCAGCACGGTCCACTGTCGATCATCTCGTCCGCTTTGAGACTTTCGTACGTCAGGCGTTTGTCAACAGGCAACGGTGTCTTTCAATCGTCTTTGATTTGGAGAAGGCATACAACACGGTCTGGCGTTACGCATACTGCAAGATTTATTCGATCTTGGTTTCCGTGGCCGAATGTTGAGTGCTATACAGAGTTATCTGGAGCACCGTACCTTCCGCGTGAGGCTGGCGAAAACTCGCTCTAAGGAGCTTTTGCAGGAAAATGGAGTCCCTCAGGGGGGTGTACTGAGTGTCACTCTTTTTATTGTCAAACTTAATTGTATTGGCCGTGCAATTCCTCCTTCAGTGCAATATTCTTTATTTCTTGATGATCTCCAGATCCCCGTTTAATCCTGTAATTCCTCAAATTCTGAACGTCGGGTCCAACTTGCGGTTAATAATTTGGTCAGATGGGCCGATACAAATGGTTTTAAATTTTCTTCCGAAAAAACAGGTCGTGTCAGTTTTTCTCGTCGACGTGATGTTCTCCAGGAACCGTCTTTGAACGTGTATGGTTCTCCTATTGCTGTAAAAAATTAGCACAAGTTTTCGGGCATTCTGTTTTATTCCAAGTGGACTTTCGTTCCACACATTAAGAGCTTAAAGCTGAAGTGTCTTAAATTTCTGAACATCCTTAAAGTATTGTTACATGTATCATGGGGCTCTGATCGACTGTGCCTGTTGCGTATCTATCGCGCAGTCATTCGCTCTCAGCTTGATTATGGTTGTATTGTCTACAGCTCTGCTCGGGCATCAGTTCTAAAGATGTTAGATCCTATTTATCATCAGGGACTGCAATTGGCTACTGGTGCATTCGCACGTCCCCAGTGCTTAGCCTTTATGCGGAAGCAAATGAACTGTCCCTGGAGGATAGGAGGTTTTCCCTGAGTTTTATGTACTCTGTCAGGGTGCGATCAGTTGCGGAGCACCCCGTTCGAGATAATATTGAGACTATAAAGTTCCAACGCACATTTCAAAACAAACCTTCCATAGTCCCCCTTTTTTATGAGGAATAATAGTGCAGCACGCTCTGTTGGGATGGATGCAAAGCCTCTGTTAGTCCTAGTACCCACCAGATATAGCCCCATGAAGCAACTGTCACATACATTGCGACCTTACACTCACAAAGTATAAGAAAAAGGATGTTCCACAGGAAGTAATAAGGCAGGACGAGCTTCAGACCAGGTATCACGAGTATGCCAGTTTTTATACAGACGGGACAAAAAAAGACTCGGTACTAGGCTGTGCTATGGTGGGACTATCGGTAAACCAGGTAAAAAGAATGAACTCAACAGCCATTATACTAACAGCGGAGCTTTATGGTTTGCTGTTGGCTGTTG
Organism: Ixodes persulcatus; assembly: GCA_013358835.2. Lineage (NCBI taxonomy): Eukaryota > Metazoa > Arthropoda > Arachnida > Ixodida > Ixodidae > Ixodes > Ixodes persulcatus. The sequence goes on along the minus strand of JABSTQ010011069.1, from coordinate 728,125 downwards.
ATTGCATAATGAAAAAACAGCTTCCTCACGCTGTACTCTGCAACGACTCTTTGAGCTGTCTAAAGGCAGTCACATCAATGAACTGTGTAAAAAAGCCACTGGTTTCTGAGTTAAAGAAGAAGATTATTCTCGCTGCAAAGAAAAATCTTGACATAGTCCTGTGCTGGGTTCCTAGCCATGTAGGCATTCCTGGAAATGAAGCGGTTGATTGCGCTGCCAGCTCCGCAAAAGATAGAGAAATCGACATACACCAAATACCCTACAGATATTACCACAACTCTCTGAAACGTTGCATCAAAGCAAAGTGGACACTGCAGTGGAACAATGAAACCGGCAACGAACTACACTCAATCAAACCTTTTTTAGGGCGAGTGGGAGAGTGCCCAACATCGGGAGCGCTTCTATGAAGTCATATACTGTAGGTTACGAGTTGGTCATACCCGTCTCACACATGGACACCCTCTGAGCGGGGAGGACGCACCTGAATGTAGACACTGTAACTTACCCCTGAGTATTGTGCATATACTCATTTAATGCCCTATGTATGCCGAATGCCGTTATAAACACTTCTTACTGCTTTATGAAGAACAGATTCCACTGCACCTTGCCCTACTACTAGGTGATGAACCGCTCATTCCATACAGTTGTGTTTTAATTTCCGCAGAGATATCGGCCTTCTACACTGTCTGTGATTTTACTTTCTATCGTAAACCCATTCTCATATTGTTTACACTTATAAACATTCATGTTCATTGTTTTATCACATATTTTGCTACTCTGGCTCTTTCCTTGTCTTAAACCCGAATTGCAATAGTTTAAGCTTGGCGCAATGTAGACTTAGATGCTGATGCGCCATAAACCCCCAAAAGCCAACCAACTATAACGATTTCCGCAGTCCCAAGCGCCGTATGCAGCGTTGAGTGTCAAAACTTGAGCGCCTCTCCTGTCTGCTTGCAAAGGCTAAAAATATTTGGTCTATGGATAGTGTGAAGATCGTCTCTAGGCTTCCGAACTTCCACCGAAGCACTGACTGTGCTACAGCGGCAGTTTGTTCTAGGTGCTTCTTTTATATTTTGCTTATGAGTCCGTACCGTCGGCATCAAGTGAAACAAAGAATGACTTCACCCGAACCCCTCCTCTTCCAAAAAAAAAAAAGTAAAGAAAAGATTAGGCACTTTACAGGCACGATTTTACAGGACACTCGCACTGCTGTCAGGCGTCCTGAAGTTAGCAGGTTAGTCTGAATCAGTGTTGGACAAAATACTCAAAAAAAGTATTTAAGTTAAGTTACTAAATACCTGCTTCATAAAGTATTTAAAATACTACTCAAGTTACCTTCACTGTAAAGTATCTTGAGAAGAGTACAAATACTTAGAGATGCAATTCAATTACTTTTGAAGATATTTCCGCATTGCGTAATTTGTATCGACGTCAGTGACACCGACAATTATATAAAGCTGCGGAAATCCGGGTTACCAGAAGGGTTTATTAGCACGCAACAACACAAAACGGAAAAAGAAAAAAAAAGTATCGTAGGGCTATTTTATGCAGTCCAACTGTAAGAAGCAGGATATTGTCGCGAATGACAAATGATGAGGCTGCGAATAACTGAACAAACTAAAAGTTTATAGGGGCGAACTTGTGCCCAAAAGAAAATAGAGAAAGGCTAGCGTCGCAGGCGTCGATGTCGGCGAAACAGCAGGATCGACCGCTGGGGAGAGACTGAATCCGGACCGCCACTCGGAGCACCTTTTGTACCCGCGTGTGTTTCTGGAACATTCGGCATAGAAAGTTCGGCGCGTAGAACATTCGTAGCTCAATCAGTCGACAAGGTTCCCGAACTTACGAGAATGTCAAGTAGAAAGAATAAATAAAGAGAAGTCCGCTCCCTGGTATCGTACCCGGAGCCTCCGCGCGAGAGCCAAGCGCGGTAATCATTCGGCCACGCGCTCGCTGGGCAACGCGCGTGGCAATATCACTAATAGATGTTACAAAACATTTCTCGAACAACAAGAAAGAGGTCGCTTTAGCTATTGGGGAGGATATCAGACCGTGGCACCCCAAGCGGTTAACGTTAGAACTAGATGGATGGGGACAACAAATACAATGGCTCAGCGCTCGGCTGACTTAACCAAACGCGGCGTCAGAGTTCGGCTGGAGTTCGTGTTCTCCGGTGAGGGGGAGGAGGGGCTCTTTTGTTACCACTCCGGCCTGCATGAACAATGCAGCATGCACGGTGCCCAGCTCAGCACCAACGCCTAAGGGGGTCAAGCTCGCATCCTCTGACGACTGCTTTTAGGAGAGATACGGCACTTAACGTCACTTCACTAATTGGTGGTATTTTTTCATTACACTGTGCCCCGCGTTCTATTAAAAAGGTGACATGAACATGTCCACAAGGCCTGTGGGCATGTGCACAGCCCTTGTGGAGTGCACTATAAACGAACTTGGGACACAGATATGAGTGAATGGATAATAAAGATAACCGACATAATAGCCACGGAAGTGGTCGCACCTTCTTCAAGTAGGTTGCGTTCAGAAAGGCACTCAACGTCGGGGGACACTTTGTTGGCATTTTGAGAGGCCATCCAGCTCGTAGTTCGTTTCGTGTCCTGTTCTCTGCTTATTAATGTTCGCTTACAGACAGTGTTCGCGAGAGCAAGAAGTGCCAGACTGACAACACAAAGAAAAGAAAAAGAAAATAAAAAACCTCGACGTTTTGCCCTAGCGGGGTCAAATATACAAAACGCAAAACAAAAATGTCTACTTTTTCGTGTTTGTCCCCTTCTCATCTTTCTCTATTATTTTCTTGTCACTCAAGTCTGAATTGTTGACGTAGGTCGTTTCCCGGTCTGCGTTGCGCCTCAGGGTGGCATCTTTACTTCCGTAAAACCACACCTTTTGTTTGAGGATTTATTTGGGGGAAACTCTACAGAAAGAAAAGGCGCCTTTGGGAAGGCGAGGGGAGAACCTTCATTGTACGAACTTTGGGCTGAAATATGAGAAACAAACGTCAAAAAAGCGAAGTTTTCACCAGCTCAGTCCAAGTCACCGTAGCTAATCGGAGCTAGCAACAGGATTTGGTTGCTCGAAAGAATGTTCACGTTTGCTCGTGCCACGCCCACGCCACTTCATACCGAAAAACTCGGAAAATGGCGGAATGTCAAAAATGTATTTAAGATAATGAGTACAAGATACTCGGAATTGTAATTAAATAGAGTATCAAATACTCTTGATCAAAGGTATTTGCAAGATACCAAGATACTTAAAAGTATTTAAGATACAGTATCTTGAGTAGAGTATTTTAGATAGGCACAAGTCTGGTCTCAATATACAGACTTGCCCTCGCCGTATGGGACAGCGTTTGGGACTTGGCGTCTATGTTAACGCCGCACTATCGTTTAAATTCGTTGCCTTAACCAAGGCTGATGGTAATGATAATCCCGTGACATCCGCGAATGGGGCCATCCTACTCAGCTCTTAGATTCTACGGCTTCCCAGAGCTCGAGAGTCAATAACACGCAGGTTCTTCCTTTTTGGAGCTTTATATGGCTTACCTGTAACGTCGTCGCATCATGTTGGCAGATAATAACAGACAATGGCAGACAATGGCAGACAATGACAGATGATGTGATATTAGTGGAAGCTATGTAGAAACATTTCTCTGGTGTATTCAGCTTCTCCCACATCTAGGAATAATTAGAGCCTTGTGTTGTCTAAGCGCTCGTTCCGGAAGAAGCCATAGACCGAGCAAAAAAAGTTCCCAAAATGGCTGCGCAGATTTTCATTCCAATGCGATAGCATATTGCATCTTGTACCACGTTGCTGCAGGTGCGAGCTCAACTTCTTACCGACGTAGAGGCTCGTTTTGCACGCTGCCCACATCACGGATCTGTCTACCGACTGACTGCTGAACGCCGCTGAAATCAGACTCATGAAGAGCTAGGTCTTTCACAGTCATCACGTCACACTAGAACCACAGGCATTCACGCACACTGGACGGTACGCCGAACGAGTGGTTAAGGAAATGCTTCTTAAAGCACTTCTGGTCCCACACCTATGTGTATATTTATTTGCCATGCAATGTTCATTACCTGCTTGGCGTCCCACTCCCAGTGTAATCAAAGTTGTCTTTCTTCATACGCTTCGCAAGACGCCTTCGTCCGCTTGACGTCCTGCTTGCGCTGCAGGCGAAGTGTCCCTTCTTGCCCAATTTGAGACGCTTTGCTTTAACCAAAAACATCCTGAGGCATTCACTTGCAGTTAAAGTAATCTTCATTGGCGATAATGCTTTCTTTCTTACAAAAATATGCCTAGTTGTATCCTAGCTTAAAATATATTTTTAGGTCAGTGTTGTGCGCAAATATTGACAACACGCTTCTTTTATGCTAATGTTAATGCAACCTCCTGCCTAGGCCTGCCGAACGGTGCAAGAGTAATTTGTGTAAAAAATAAAAACAAAAGGAAAAATGAAAGACGTTCACAATTCTCCGTAATGCCGAATTAGAGCGCAGCTCTTCAGAAGGAGGAGGGAAGGGTGCGGAGGGGAAGAAGGGGTTGGAGGGGGACGTACCTGGAAATGGTGGAACAATTTCTCGGTATATTTTCCCGATAAATTTAGCGGGAAAATTTCGCCGGAAACGTTTGCAGAAAATTTCCCTTGGAAAAATCCGCCGCCAAGTTTGGCGGGAAAAATTCTCCGCTTTATTTAGCGCAAAGAATTTCCCGCTAAATTCTGCGGAAAGATTTCTCCTCTAAGTTTAGCGGAAAAATTTCCCACCAAATTTAGCGGAAAAATTACCCGCGAAATTTAGGAGCCGTGTGACGTCTCTGGTGACCCTCGTGCCGTCAAACGTGACGTCACGTGTGACGTCATTGTGGAAAAGTCCCATAATGCAACGCGCCGTTACGCCGACGGCGGCTTAAGCCGGAAACGGGCGGCTAAGAGCTGCGCTCTTATAAATATAAGCAGGTGCAAAATAAATCGAAATACGATATTTTCAAAGGCAACAATAAAACATAGTGTGTAACGGTTTTTAATAGGTAGATCAGCTGGCTGCGAGCCTGGTGTCCCTCAAACTTCCCGTGGGTTCCAAGGTTGCCATTCTCGGTCCAAGACTTTACGAAGGAGCGCAGCTAATTTATTCTGCCTCCAAGGCGGGACTTGTTATGGTAAATACGATTCAACTATTTCGTTATATGTGATTAGTGCATAGACACCACGCACGTCAATTAATCCTGGCTTCCCTTTGTTGTGTTATCTAGGTTGGCATCCAAGCATTTTGCACGCTTTCTGAACTTGAGTATTGCTTGAATAAGGTAAGTCATCTTCAGCTTGCTTACGTGTTTTTTTATTTTTTTTTAGACACGTGTGCAATGGCAACCATCATCTGCGCAAAAATGTAGTCCTGAGCCAACTACATAGAACGAAAAAGAAATCTCGTAATGAACTTTTTTGAATTACGACGTAAGCATAAAGCTCAACGCAATACAGAAAGCCGTTATCGTGTGGTACGTAATCAGCTAATCTACCTCCAGTTGTATTGGCCTAGGAAGGATGCCTTGCTCCTTGTTCACTCGACACACCGTGAGCTTTAAAGGGCCCATGAAACAAATTTTGGGCTGGAATGAATCCATTTATATTGGTATTTTACCAATAGCGCATCGTTCAGTGGGCTAAAAGAGAAAAGGTAGAAAGTCAAAAGCCTGACTTTCAGTACGAAAATTGGAAAAACACAGCGGACTATTTCGTAAATCCTTTCCTTCGTCAGCTCTCTGTCTTTTCACTGTGATACATCCGCGGACCCTGCAGCGCTTCACCGGGCCCCCGCAGCACGTCACCGGGCCCAAACGAATGTCACACGACACCGGACCTCACCTATTCCCTTCATCCCTAAGCTGACATTGTGGTGGAAGCTACGCGCTTGCCGGACCAATCAGCCACCTCCCTTTCATCACCTGACCTCATTCTCTGCGCGTGGGTATGCGCGAGAGAGCGTGATCACGTGGCAAAGGTGTGGCTGGCCTAAGGAGCACGTAACTTTCATAGCACTGTCAGCTTCGGGGTGAACGGGGTGGGGAAAGCAACTTTAGTCCAAATTTTGAGCGACGGGCTAATCTTCTAGGGGGAGATGGATGTGTCCGGATTACACAAACGAGAGTCCGAGCAAGAGGGGACTCCCCCTTTCCGTCTTCTTGAACTGTTCGGTACAATGCGCGATTTATGAGTTGAGGAGGAAAACTAGACAGGAAAAAGTTGGAAAAGCGTTTCATGACTCCTTTAAGCATAATTTGTTCAATTGCAAGATTTCATGCGAAAATATTCACGCTTGAGCTTAACGAAACCTCTTCGCACGCACGCCAGGGCAACATAAAGCATGTATAGCTCATAGCAGGCGATGCAGAAGCATACGCACCATGAGGTATTCTTATGCATGATTACTCATATAGAAATAAAATCCATCGTAATGATCGAGATTTAAACGAACTGCTCAGTGGGAATGGAAACTCGGGCAGTGCGTTTTGCAGCTCGACGAGTTTGCTCGGCGCCACGTCGAGGAGACGAACGGGCTGTAAACTGCTAGACGCCCATTCCCCTGGCAGATAGCAAGGAAACGTCGAGCTGATTGGTGTGCCTCACGCGTAATGGAGCGGTCTTCCGTCTGGGTTTGCAGACCAGGGTCCCTAATCTGAACACTTGGCAATACAGTCTGCGAGAATGTCGGCGGCCGTAATTGGCCAAAGTCGCGCTTGACCTTGACGCCGGCCAATCACGGCGGGCGAATTTCTGTATTGCTTTTTCGCCGAGTGTCCAAACTACAACCCCTGGAGTCACCGGAGCACTAGGCGAGCGGCAGCAACTGATCTCTGGAAAAGCGCGGAGCGCGCCGAGCGATCATGAGATATCACTGCGTTACTCCTTTACCCAGAAGTTGGATAGATGTTGCGACAGCGTGCTTGTCGCATTACGGCAGCGATTGCTCCAGCTGTATTTGACTATACAAAGTTACAAAGATATCAGGTGGTGCTGTTCCAAGTGTAGTTACTCCACTTGTAACAGCACCGCCTGATATCTTTGTAACTGTTACGAGCTTTTCGAAAGACGACAAATCGATAAGACGTGGTACTAAGTGTCGATGTTCACGCCCAACAGGAGTAATCGTGGCACTCTTTACGGATCAAGATTCATAAAGAGTAGCACGCTCCCTTAGGGTGTGATTGTTCCGTGGGAAGGGCATTTTATATAACCCGCACTCGTCCAGCAAGACGGCTTTCGTGCTTTACGAGGGGCTGTAAAGGCATCGGAGGTTGGGGGTTGGTGGAGAGTACAGCCGCAACGGGGCTGAAGCAGCGGAGATGAGATATCGCAGCTGTGCTTCAAGCAATCAGAACAGCTGCGTCTGCTATACACTGTGTGCCCCCGAGAGGCGTCGCTCTACCACTCCCCAGCGTGGCCGGATGCTACGAGTTTAAAATCCGCGAGCGCCGGCTATTTGCAAGGGAAGTGGCTATACGTTACTGTAAGTCTATACTAAGTCTACTACTATACTAAAAGAAAACTTTTACTGGAGCTCCTTAGCGTAAACACTAAGTGCACAAGAAGTGTTCTTGTTGACTACTGAAAGTACACTTGCAAATAATAAACTTAAACATGAAGTTGGGCATATTTTAGATGCATTGAAACTACTATCAATGTTCTAAAGTGATCTATTAAAATATGCTTGTAGCATATTTAGTAAGTATAGTACAAGTATGCTATAGTGTACTACGCTACAGGTATGAAGTAAGTATAATATGGTGCACCGTATTGTTACTTTAAGTTAATTTAAAGTGTACGGAATATGAATTAATACATTCTGAAGTTACTTGACAAGTATTGAGGTTACATGCCACATCGATAAACTGTAAATTTTTGTATTTGTGTAGTTTTGTTGTTCAGCGGGAGAAGGGAATAGCCAGATGAGGTGCGCAGATTCGCTAAGTACGTAGAAAACAGATAATAATTTTTCTGATTCTGACGCTTCATTACAGTTAGAGCAAGTCGCAGTAAAATATCACTCAATTACCATATACACCACTTTTTACTCAACGTACACTGAGGAAACAAGTTTAATGTTTGTTTAAGCCGTTTGTTAACAGTGATATATATAGTACTTGAACCAACAAATAGCAAAGCCGAATTAAACGAACATATTTATTTTAATTGATACCGCATTGGGCCGGTCTTCGCAGACAAACTGATTACAGAAGGTTCATATTATTTTGGGCGGTGCTCCAGGGATAATAAACATTTAATTTCTTTGGGACTTTATCGTTTTAGATGGCGATATTCATTTCCGGCATTAGACAACGCGTGAAACTAAGTAAAACACGAGGCAAGGAAAAATTGGTATACTTTGTCTCATTCTACGATGGACTAAAGGCCAAAGCCATGGGCCGCCAGGTCCAATCACGTTCCACGCTATACTATGACACGCTGAACGTTGATTAGGGGTTGACGAATAATGTTCGAATCCAAAAGCGCCGCATCATTTCTTTAGCTTCGACGCTGCAAAGAGCCTATAGGTCGTGACATTCTTCGCGATGTAAAATGTTTGAGTCATTCAGTGCTCTTAGATTCGAACCACTGTCCACCCGTCCCCTCATCAGTGATCCAAGACCCGGGCACCGATACGTGCATCGAAGCGGAAAACCGCACAATTTCTAAGTGGCTCATGATTGGATCTGTCGGTCCGTAGCTTTTGCCTTTAGTCCATCGTAGGGTGAGACGAAGTATAGAAAGAAAGCGCACATAATATCAATAATTGATAACATTAGTACGGCAGAGTCAAGGGCAAATATTCAACTAATTTGCGCTCTGTGGGTGCCAATATATTTATGCCACATGACACCGAGGAAGAGGCATGAACGTTTCGAAGCGGTTAATGACGTTGAGCATTTTCAACTTCTATTTTGGTGTTAGGCATGCAGCAATCGCAATCATTTGGAGTCGAGGGAAGACTCCATGTTGCCACCAAAGAACACCCGATTTTTTCTGCTCATGTATACACCACTGCCCTCAGATATTTTATTTATGATACCCTGCGTAGCTGTTTGTGTCAAGGATGCAATACTCTTGCGAAATCTGGGAATCGAATTGAGCTTACTGATCCGCAAAAACACCGTCCAGAAACATGAGGCTCATCGGAGAAGAGAGCGTATACGCAACCGGTCAAAATTAAGGCCTCTACAAAACCTCAAAGCGTGAGATTTTACACTGCATAAATGTCAGGCCCGAAGTAAGGTTCGAAGAACACAAATCGGATTTGACGCAGGTCCCTCTTGCATAAACATTCACAGCTTCGAAGTTCCATGGTGCCTGAACTGCAACGCCATTTATGCACTTTGAACTATTCTTCGCGAAGGAGCTCTTGTCTCCGTGCTTCTGCATGGTGGCTTGTGCAAGTCCGTGCCTCCCGAATTCCTAGCGAAGTATATTTTCTAAATAAGACACCTCGACTGCAGGGTGATTCGTTCTAACCCGAGTGTGAAAGAAACTTATTTCTTTTTAGATGGTGGGCCTAAAACACCTGTCTCCCCCTCCCCCTTCCCCCCGTATTTCTCTCCTTTCCTGCCAAAGTATATAGTAATAAATCTACAAAAAAGTACAAGTAAACAAGCATAATAGAGCGGCAGGAATGCGGGCCTCTAGCATTATGTTGCTTCATCGCAATACAATATCGCCAACCCGCCGGAAAAACCAAGGGGAAATATAAAAAGAGAAAAAAAAAAGAGCTAGAAGCGGACCCCTGCGGAGGGACGAAAGACGTTGTTCGATATTTCTGCTTTAAATTGAACAAGTAGAATAAATTTGATCAATTTATTTTTATTGTAACTGCTTCCCCTTGCCTGTGCGCGATGTATATGCAAATTTAGAAGGCACTTTGGAACATTTGACGTGATGAAGTTATCTGAAACTGAAGCTATGAGGGTAGATGGAAAATTACTGGAATGTGGTCGCCCGAGCAATGCCATCAGAGAGTTTTACCCTAAGCTGGTCGTCATCGTCGCGTTTTCATATTCTGCAAGCGCGAGCTCCTTAGTTCCTATTACTCCTCTCGATGTACCTTCATGTAGCTTTTATTTGCTTTTCGGGGAGCTTGTTGTACGAGTGCCAAACAGTCGTAATCGTGAACCGTATGACCTTTCCGAACATCGCCTTCTGCACGCTGCCATCTTTGTCTGCTGGGATGTAGAACGCCTTCTGAGCGTGCTCTGTAGCTGTGTTGTGCGGTCTATACTCCGTTTCACCTTATGTTGTACCGCAGCGAAGGCTAGAAGCGCGAGCTCATAGCGTTGGCAGCTGCCCTTAATGCGCGAGAGCTTGTGCCGCCAAGATGTGCCCTAGAGCAAGGAGCTCGCACCTGTAGCCTTTTCTGCGGTACATCATAAGTGAAACAGTGTATAGCAAGGTTCTTTAGGGTGAAATATAGACAAGATACAATGTCCTTCGTTGTTCTTAAAACATGCATTTACGGAAAGAAATCAAGAGTTCATATGCTTATACTAAAAGAAAAAAAGAAAATTTAGTTAAAGAAATAAAAGAAAGGGGAACGCAACAGTCACCATGTCTTTGAACAGCCATGCGCAGCAGCGGGTCTCGTGTCTGCAGTGGTCGTTTTCGGCCCACGGTTGTGGCTAGCAGTCAAGGGCGGGGGCGGCTGGCTTCCGTCGATGACCCAAGAGTCACCGCACCATGTGCTCTCGCAGCAGAAAGCCGGGCAGCATAGATTCCTATAAGGAGTATTCACTGGGTGCCTATTTTTGGGTGCTGTCTCGAGCGCATGCTCAGAACGAGCCCCCGTTAATAGGCTGCTAAGACCGGCCATTTTGGCGGTGTGGAATGCACGTTGCAAAAGGACCCTGGAACCTAGCTATCAGCACGCGCTCAGCAGCCGCGCACACAGCTGTGTGTGCGCGGCTGCTGAGCACAATACTTCCTATAAGGAGTATTCACTGGGCGCCATATTTGTGGGTGATGTCTAGAGTGCATGCTCTGAACGAGCCTACATTAATAGGCTGCGAAGACCGGCAATCATAAGGGTGCGGAATGCACGTTACAAAAGAACTGTGGAAGCTCGCCATCAGCACGCGCTCAGCAGTCGTGCACACAGCTATGGCCGCAAGACAATTGCAAGCATGGCGCCACAACTGGTACCCCACGCGTGCAAGCGCGTGCAACGCGCGGGTGAACGTAGCTTTGGCGAGCTCGTAATCACACGGGCGTGCCTGCTCGAGCAGAGACATGGCGGCGGCCAGTCGCCCAGCTTGCAATCGTCTATAGGGTGTATTCACTGGCGGCCATATCCGTGTGCGCTAACGCTGAGCACGTGCTGATGGCGAGCTTCTACAGTTATTTTGCAACGTGCACCCCGCACCATCAAGATTGCCGGTCTTGGCAGCCTATTAATGCGAGCTCGTTCTGAGCATGCGCTCTAAACAGTGACCTGAAATATGGCGGCCAGTGAATACCCCCTATACGCTGCCCTCACTGGCAAGAGGCTGCTGGGCAGACAGCAGGAGTGAGCAGCCGATTGCCCTATTTGATGGTGTTTTTCGGTCCTCGCACGTTCTCCCGGCCAGCCCTTCCCATCTCTTCGTCGTCGTCTTCCCTTGTTCCTCCGAGCGGATCCATGGGTTGACACACCCTTCTTCTTTTGCACACTAAGTCACATCATCACATGCGATATATCAGACTCTGCGCATGCGTCCAATGCTCAGTGACTCAGCATTCTTCGCCCGGGTGCTGCGATTGCTCAGCGATGCGGAGCTGGCCTATAGCAGCAGGCGGCAATGCCCGGGTCCCGCGTGGTACCGCCACGTCGATTAGGGACCCTGAAGTACACATGTAGAGTACGTCTAGTATGCCTAAAGTAAACTTATTAGTACACTTCATGTTTACCGGAAAAGTGCTTTTAGTATACCTCACACTGCTGCATGCGTATTTACGGTGCTCTAAACCTATACGAATAGAATGCTTCGAGATTACTATCAAAATAATTAGGGCATACTTATGTTTGTATGTTTTTAGTGCGTATGCTTTTAGTGCGTCCGTTACGTGCACACTGAGTATACTTCCAGTGCATTGCGTCTAGGTAACCGTTGGCACACGCAGCTGGCTCACGATAAAAAAGTGGGGGCCGTTCCTCCCCCCCCCCCCTCCCCCACCCCCGTTTATATTGCAACGTCACGGGAAATATCATCACACATCAACAGATATCGTAGCGGAGGTGTGATGTAACGACTCCGCACAGCAGACAATGGATACCTTGACGGGCGCGATAAACCTAATGCATCGGATGAATTTGTTTGCGAATACAAGTGTCACCACTGGCGCTTGACGGAGTTCGCTTGAACATAGCCTCCTCTTCACTTACAAAGCATGGCAGTTTAATGACGGGAGTGCCCGGTCGCAGATTCGGAGCGCGAGGATCTGGTAGCAGAGAGAATTTCTCGGGGAGCCTGTAGTCACGCACAGCTTTTGCAGCGGCGAGCAGCCGAAACATGGTTTTTAAACCCGACGAGAAAATAAGCGCCCGAGGAACGCGAGAAGCACGCGCGGACATTCCACCGCTCGGGACAAGTGTGTTTTGGCGTCTTGCCGCAGCGAGGCGCCCGTTACATGACCCTCCTCTCATCCGTTGTCTGCCGCTCTACCTTTTCACTTTCGGCGGTCGTGTTTCGCGGCGATCTGCCAGGCTATGGCTTAAATCAAATGGGCGCAACGTCGCCGCAAATGAGGCGCTTCGTGAGCAGTATGTTGTAGAGAGTTACAATGAACCGATAGGAGCGACTGCGCGTTTGCATATGAGATGCGCCATAAGACAATTACCTTCGTATTTATAATTTCATAAATCCGGGAAGGAGAGATTTTGTCTGCACGCAATATATCCGCGCGATATTCTCTTACGCTTGATTACGAGGATCTGTAGCGAGTTTCGGTTGCGCTAAACGCAAGAAACACTAATGTGCTTCCCTGGGTTTTCGAAAAGATCGAGACGAACTTCAATTTAATCTAGAGTCGAGTGTGTGAAGGTATGCGTCTTCTGAGGGGCTTGCGGTCGCTTCGCTTGATATGCGAGGTAACTCTGAAACTAAAAACAACGCGAAGACGACGAAGGCAAGGGTAGATGGACACAGACAGAGCGTCGGGTCGCGCGACGCTTCGTCTCATATAGGAGGTGACATCACGCCGCGGGAGATGACTTCACCTGATGTCGTAATGCCTCAATGCGAGGGGAAGAGTTTTCCACTCAGCGCTGGATATTGCAACTTACGCGAGCACTGCCATCAATTTATCTTGTCGCGAGCGCCGATATTAGACGCCGGTGAATACAATCGTCCGGGCCTCAAAGAACTTACGAGTTAAATACTTATACCTTGCGCTTCCTTCTGGTGAAAAAGAGGTGCCGTAAAAGGTTTAACACTTTCTGATGGTGTCAGCGAAGTTTTGTGCAAGGTCTAGCACACACGTGAAGTTGCGTTCAAGCTTTAGTACATATTTCTGAGGTATTTCGAAAAGGTGTCGTTCTAAATGTGGCATTAAAATGTACATCACAGTGCACGCAGTGAAACACTTTTTAAGTGAGGGGCAGAGCGCGACAATGGGAGCCCTTCAATCAGGCGGTGTTATGCAGACTGTAGTTCGGCCATACCACGGTGCTCGAAGGCTTCTGGTCTCAAATTATCTCGTACCACTATACTTTCATTCGTGCGTAACCTCGGCCCAGCGCCTGACGCGCGTAACCCCAACCCAGAGCGGTGCGGCACCGTAAGTCATGCACAATAGCCTGTCACTATGCAGGGTATAGACGAAAATGCACCGAGGTACTATACCGAAACTGGGGCGCCATTGTACGTTCGCTCGTTAAGGCAAACAATCAGTCAATAAAAAAATCATAAGCAGGGTGCAAACTTCACATTTATGCTACGAGTGCGCAATATTCCGCCATGCTGACAACTTCAGTTTGCCAAGAATAAAAGGGACAAAGTCATTCGTTCAAATATGTGAAAAAATCACGTACTTCCCCATTTGTTTTCTGTAAATATAGGCCGATAGTACCGGTATATACATTCAAGTTATTTTTGCCTTGCCTTCTTCCATTTAAGGAGTTTGCTAAATCGAAATTTTTCTTCTTTCGCATAGTCTTAAAAAAGGCAGCTTACTTAATAAGTGTTAGCGTGCATTTTCTTCTTAAGTTTCGAGCACGCTGTTGGCCTTTCGCTTTGGTGCATGCTCGAACTACGGTTGCTGTCCGGAAGAGATATTGCACTACCTCTACAGCCTCATTTGCGACTGATCTGATACGCGGAGGCAGTAGGAGAGGTAGCGCAGGTCCCCCTTCCGGATGCCATTGGCACTTAAAGTTTTTCCCGTATGGTGTCGCCCTTATCTAAAAGAGCGTCCCGTTGCTTTTAGGCAGAGTGCGGGGCTCTGATACTTGCGGACACATGTACGGATAAAAATTACTACGAGATGTTGCTTCAAATTGCACCGGAGCTGGAGAAGTCAGCGCCGGGAGAGTTGAAGAGCAAAAGGTGATGATTTGCGTCTTTACTTCGATGATGGCGCACAGCGTGGCAGCTGGCTGCCTTCGAAGCGCCATTACTTTCTCTGCCTCCTTCCAGGCTGCCGTTCCTGAAACACGTCATCACCATCGGCGACACCCGGAAGCCGTAAGTACCCTATAATCACGGTGTGGGTCTTGTATCATGCGTATGACTCTTGCCACGGTTCGATAACCGTATACATACGAGAAAAACAAAACAAAACATAATAAACATATAACGCCCAATGCTGACGTAAGTACCCCACGACGAAGAGCGCGACAGGATCACTGATATCTAATATTTGTGTATAACTAATGTCGGTGACTGGTAAAAAGGGCTGTGGAATCTCCTTCCACCTCTCTTGAAATTAACGGAGCTAACGCTGGAAATCATGTCGCCACCTCTCCACGTTCACTCTGCAAATGTGAAAAGAAGTGGGAGGAGCTTCCTTTCACTCCTTAACCTGACACCGACTATAGATTCTTCCAGGGCTGAAAGCGTGCCAGGTTATTCGTTTGTCGTAATCGGCTACATGAAAATGCGTTCGTCTCGATTACACTCAACAGCGTGAACCAACACTTACCTCATTAATCCTACTCGCCGAGTTTAGTGCCACCAGAGGTCCACCCGCTCCGTGCAACTCTTTTTTTTCATTCACGGGTTGGCAGCATTCAACCACCGCAGGTAGAAGTGCGTCACACTCAAGGGGGACTACGTAGAGAAGTCCTGAAGTTTAATTTCGATTCATTTCGCTGAACGATACCGTCACAATGATGCCTACTACACAAACATCCCTGGCTTGTAGGTTCTATTAGAGTAGTTTTTCTTTTATGTTTATTCAAACTATAGCCGCCACCAGTGTTGTAGCCGTTGCGGAAAAGAAGTAACAAAATACGTTAAGGTTTCTAGGTTATTTACATTGACATGATTCATTATGGCTACGGTCAATTGATGCCATTTGCTATAAAGTGTTCTTTAGCCGACTCGTTCTCGCCGCTTGAAAGAAATCGCAATCTCTGGTGCTGAGAAAATATGATCATATATAGATGACTGTACGTGGCGCAGAAGCATTTCTCCCACCATGTAAATGGCGCTTCATCGATTCTTTGATATCCCGCAGCGGCAGCATTACTTTCGATGACCTGATGACTTTGGCGACGGACGGAAGACCATGCCACCATGAACTCCATGTCTGTCAAAGCGCAGTTCGACCATGACGCTTTCGTCCAGTTTTCCTCGGTAAGTGTATAAAATCTGAGAAACGTTTTTAAACTTCACGGTATCAGCATCGCACATGAAACGATGTTCTTAAAGAAAACCAATGTCATAGTCAGTAATGGAACAGAACAGCACGCGGAGGCCGCGCCCTGACAATCGAAGCAGTCCCGCAGCCAGATAGAACCGGCCGGTCGATCACAGAGGCTTTTCAAATCTTGAGCAACGTGCTTACAGAATTCATATGTTTGCACTCCCGAAAAATGCGAGGACACATTGCGATTATTTCAGATTGCACCACGCGCCGCGGTGTATTGTAGAGCTGTTCAGATGCACGCTTGGACAGACTCACGCTCTTCGCATATACAGAAGCGGCGCGTCTAATTCTTCCTGGCATTATAAACTAAGAAGGCATAAACATTTACTCGAAGCAAGGTCGATCAATATCGTGTGTTGTCGTCCTGCCTCTTTATCATTGTTATATTAGAAGTGGTTAAGCAAATGTGAACTTTTTTCTATGCGTGGGTACTTTCCCAAGCAGCGCGTGTCGGATTCCCATAATGCGTCAAGCAGGCATAGAGCGTGCCACCTATTGTCAATATAGTCCATGGAAATAAGTCAGATTACATAATCGACTTGAAAGCTTCGCAAACAGAGACTTAAAACATTTGGGTTTGTTCTTTTTTTTATTGAATGAGCGGCTGAGCTCTCAATGACATCTTCACGTCGCATAACGTCCCTTACGAAAATAAATGTTAGTTCCTTCGTCGATTTCGCTCAACGTCTATACAGGAGAGGGCGCTGCGGTTAAATGCGTATATAATCGCGTTAAACTTTGCATGCATTGGCTCAACGTTTATAGACGAGATGGCGCTGCGGTCAAATGCTCAAATGCGTATATAACCCCGTTCCATACCACACATTCTATTTCTGACATGGACCGTTGACTTAAGCGGTGGAGATGCGTTCCCACGGCTTCTAGAGGATCCAAGCTTATCCGCTAAAAGAACCACTCGCTCTCAAGAAGAAAGGGTGTAAAAGGGTGTATCGTTACACGCTTTGTTCTATATAATACACCCCAAAACTTCAATTCGACGTACACCGCCCTACAGTCGAACAGAGGGCTCAAAATGTTATGAGGGGCTTGATAGCCGTGTGGTACAACTTATTAAAATAGCCAATGTACGTTTTACTGGCTACAAAAAAATGATTGGGGTTTTCTTGGCCCTACTGTACAAACTCGGTGTCTTCTTTATGTGGTCTTTGATACGTACTTTAGCTATTTAAAAAGTTATATCGCACCGTTATATAGCCCCGCGTAAAATTTGGGGCCGTCTGTACGACTATAGGGCTCTGTACGTCGAAATGAAGTTTTGGGGTCTATTATATGGGACAAAGGGTGTAACGATACACCCTTTTACACCCTTTTTTCTTGAGAGTGCTGGCTCGGCATTTCACCGACCATAAAGCAGTAATAATGAAGTCGAAACGCAACCCGGAACTCAGCACTACCTATGAGCAATAGAAAACAAAAATCAGCACCATCATTACTACCCATGAACAATAAAATCAGTATCATCAGCACCACCAGAGCTTCGCCCCAATCAACATCATTCACCACGTGGAGATGCGGTCATTTTTTCTTCCTTCAATACATCTAGTTGTGAGTTTGCGCTTGTCTCCTCTCTCTTCCCTCTTCACTGTTCCTTTATATTTGTGCGCAATTTTAACCATGTTCAATCATTACCAACTCGCCCAACTAACCACTTTACTACTGCAGTCAAGAGTATCAACTAAACAAAAACCATTCAATTCGACGCATACAAGGTACTCACCTTGTATGCGTCGAATTGAATGGCAAAGTGAAATAGATAATTGGGGTTGTGTGGATATTTATACAGCTTGTAGTTGGTCAGCCATTTCAAAGTTGCGACGAGTCACTCGCTGTAGATGAGAAATTTAGCCACTGCAGTACAACCGCTTGCCTGGGGTCTTTAACGTGCACCACGCAGTAGTGATACACGACCGCACGCCGGTACGATGCTCATCCAGATCGAAACGGGCAGGGGTTGGGATTGAACCCAGAATCCCTGGGTTCTCAAGCGAGCTCTCGCTCCCCGTGCTCCCAGCCAGGCACGTATCCAGGGCATGGGGCCCGCCCCCCCCCCCCCCCCCCAAAAAAAAAAAAAAAAAATTTCCATTCTGCTGGGACCTCCTCTCCCCCCTCCCCCTCATACACCATTTTGTCATGGGCGCCCCCCCCCCCCCCCTCGAAATAAAATCCTGGCTACGTGCCTGCTCCCCGTTGCTGTGCGCCAGCCCACTCGGCGACCGATCCCCCTTCCAAAACCACCGTTTGGCTTGGCTGTCAGCCACCGAGTACCCGTGCGCCGCCTCTACCATGCCTTTTTATCAAGGCTGCACTCGGGTGGTGCGCGTGGCCTAGCACTCTTGACCACTACGCTGTACAAATATGGCTGGCTGGTCCGAGCGTTGGCCAACCTGGACGGCCAGCTTCATGGGAGTCGACCCGGCGCCCACACTTTAGTCGGGTACATGGTGCCTGACTTGCCAACTGTTAGAAACACACTTAACCCTTTCATGACTCGTGCAACCAAATCAACCAAATTTTATTCATTATGAATAGATGGAGTTTCAGCTAAGGCTCTCAAAAGTCCTTAAAACGACGGTAATTGGGTAGAAAAAAAACTTCTGGTACAAATTGCTAGTCAGGGCTGACGTCAAGGGATCTCTAAATATGTAGTAATTACTTAAATGATTAACTAAACTTTAGTTATTAGCTTAAGTTGCGTAGATAAAAAAAAATGATTTCATTGAGCAACTTGTTAAGCATCGTCAAAAACCGCTAAATAAACTCATTATGGAAAGATATAAGGCCGGGGAAGCATCCACGGCGCTCCGAAGAAAAAACGCTCTATGTGGTGAGGTTTCTAGGTTTGGGTTTCCTGTCGGAGCGCTTCTTTGCGGTCCTATTCCCCAGTGGCCTCGACGCGTAACGCACGTGCGGCATACTACCGGGAAGCAGGACCGCTGGTGCAGATATGTGCTCCTATAAGAAACAGAGTCCTAAAGACCTCGTCCAAATTAACCAT
Organism: Ixodes persulcatus; assembly: GCA_013358835.2. NCBI lineage: Eukaryota > Metazoa > Arthropoda > Arachnida > Ixodida > Ixodidae > Ixodes > Ixodes persulcatus. The sequence continues at coordinate 709,208 of JABSTQ010011069.1, read as the reverse complement.
TGTTTTTCGTTTTTTCGGAAGGCCATAACGTGCTGCTCCTGTCTCATGTCTTTCTAGAAAGAGTAGATTTAGTCGTTTTCAATGATGCTCAGCAATGTTCTTATAACGATGTGTTTATTTTCACTACTTAAAAGTTAATTACTAACTTTTAGCTACTTATTTAGATTAGTATGCTTTATGTAATCCTTGATGTCTGTCGTGTCCGGTTTGTTCCCGTTTTTTTTTGTTCCCGTTTCTTTTTACTCAGCCACCCTATTTTTAGGGACATTTAGAAGCCTTCGCTGAAATACCCGTGCCGGTACCCAGGCAGCACAAGACGTCAAGATGACGTCGAAATAAGGTCCTAGACGTTGGGCGACCTCGAAGTCCCTAAAAACTTTTTATCGACAACGTTTGTACGTCCACATGAGAGGTTCCGACAACGTCAAACACGCAACGTAGTGACAACGTCATAAGCTTCACCTTGACGTCTTCAACAGTAATGGACGTCTGTTCGACGTCTTGTATGAGAAGTTTTTTGAACGTCGAGCACCAGACGTCATAAAAATGTTCTGAGCAACACCTTGACGTCTTCGACATCAATCGACATCAGTTCTACGTTTTCTCCGGGAAGTTATTTGAACGTCGAGCACGAGACGTCCCAACAATGTCCTGAGCAACACCTTGACGTCATCGACATTATTCGATGTCAGTTATACGTTTTTTTAGAGGTTCTTCGAACGTTTAGTGCGAGACGTCCCAACAATGTCTGAGCAACACCTTGACGTCATTGGCAATTATAGACGTCGGGTCTACGTTTTCACCGGGAAGTTCTTTGAACGTGGAGCACGAGACGTCCCAACAATGTCTTGACAAACACCTTGATGTCATCGACAATATTCGACGTCATTTTTACGTTTTTTTTCGGGAGGTTCTTCTAACGTTGGGCGCGAGACGCCCCAACAATGTCTGAGCAACACCTCGACGTCATCGACAATAGTCGACGTCATTTCCACGTTTTTTTAGGGAGGTTCTTCTATTGTTGGGCGCGAGACGCCCCAACAATGTCTGAGCAACACCTTGACGCCATTGGCAATAATAGACGTCAGTTCTACGTTTTCTCCGGGAAGTTCTTTGGACGTGGGGCACGAGACGTACCAACAATGTCCTGAGCAACACTTTGACGTCATCGACATTATTCGACCTCAGTTCTACGTTTTTTTTTTTCCTGGAGGTTCTTTGAACGTTGAGCGCGAGACGTCCTAACAGTGTCTGAGCGAACACCTTGATCACCCTAAACAAGCGCCTTATAGAGCCCAAGGTGCTGTCATATCACTTTTAAAATTTCTCGTTAATGTCAGCATTTTTGATACTGTGCATGCAATCCACATTTCAACCTGGCTTAGCTGCTGAAATCTCTTACAATATTATCATTCTCGTGAATGTTGTTTTAGCAGGAATTGCTTAAAAAGCCGAGAATTGGCAAAAACAAGAACCAGGCTTTAGCTCGGAGTCAGCGGGGCTGTTTATAGCATTTTTAGCGTTTCTAACTTAATATCAGCGTCTTTGAAGCTGAAAGAGAATGATAATAATGTAAGAGATTTCTGCAGCTGAGCCAGGTTGAAGGGTGGACAGTACAGTATCGAAAACGTTGTCATTGACGAGAAATCTTAAAAGTGACATGACAGGTCCCTGGGCTCTAAGACGCTTGTTTAGGGTGACTCCGAATTATACCCAAATTAGCAACCATGGAAGTGGTCGAAATTACCGATCACCAGGGAGCTAGAGGAACACCGTTCCCATGATTCCTCGATTGCGGGCCGGGGCGCTTGGGGGATTTAGCAAATGGTCTATTACGCCCGAATAAACATGCTTTCGCGAACATACCTTCGAGCAACGAAGCCAGATCCGGTTGACTCTATTGTTCCACTGTGACCCAGGCCGAGGCCGTTATCAATTGACATCCTGTTCAGTCTGGACGTATGCTCGACGTTTTATGGTCGTTAAATGGGAGGTTATTTCAACGTTGACATGTCGTTATCACAGACGTGCGCTCGACATTTTATGTCGTTAAATGAGACGTTCTCTATTGACATCCCGTTTAGTTTAGGCGTATACTCGACGTTTTAAGGTCGTTAAATAGGACATTGGGACAACGTTGATATCACTTTATCACCTAATTTCCCGCCCAATTCAGACGTTCACTCGACGTTCTAAGGTCGTTAAGTGGGACGTTATTTCGACGTAAAGTCCACCCTTTTTTTTCAGACATTAGCCTTTCCATATTACGTCGAAGGGACCTGACGTTCAGACTTTCGACGTTCTTTCGACATGTGGTTCCTGACGTCATCACGTTCTTTCGACGTCTTTTCAACGTGTCTGTGCTGCCTGGGTATAGAGATGCAGATACACCAAATTATATATTTTATTAGAAACATAATTTAAAAACAAAGAGTGCAAACAGCTAGTTGAATGCCGTCTTTGCTAGGTGTTTGTAGGGTTCAGCGGACATTTTAGGAGAGGATACTCAAAAGAATATATTAACTAATTATCTAAAATCAGTTATATATCTTTTAAATTAATGAAAATAAATACGTGGTTTCAGTTTGGCTTTCGCTGAGCTTAATCACTAACCACTAAATCAATAAATTTTACAACGGCTTGAAGCACGTGGAAAAACAAAGTTGGGGGGGGGGAGGAGGAGAGGGGGGGGGGGGGCACCAGTGTTATCACTTGTGCTGCATGGCGCAAACCTAGAGGTTGATAAAGGCGGATGATTAGATTCTTATCAGCGTTTTCCCGCCGCTAGCTTTGCGCCAGCTCCACGAGTGGCAACTTTGGTGCTCCCTGCGTTTCCCACGTGCTTCAAGTGGATCTGAAATGGCCTGATTTAGTGGTTTTTGGTGATGCTCAGCAAGTTTCTTATTGAAACCATATGTTTGTTTTCACCTATTAAAAATGTTTAACGAAGTTTAGGTAATGACTCAGCAGACTGTGGCGCTAATCCGCTCCTATAATGTCCGCCGACCTCGACAAACACCTAGCGAAGACGGCATTCAGCTAGCAGTTTGGTATCTTTTTTTTTTAAATGATGTTTTCATTTAAATTATTCCCCGGTATAATATATATTTTGCGCCATTAAGCAAATTTCTGCGTGCGGTGCTGATACCACAGCTAGAAACTGGAAATCGTATCTTTCGCTTATATTTAAGGTAAGGCGTGATGGAGAGTAAATACTTTCTGTAAAACGGCATCAACCTGTCTTCCCACGTGACAAACGTTGCAAATTATCCAACTTTTTTTCTTTTTCTTATTGAACGTAGGGTACGACGGGGCAGCCGAAACCAGCACGACTGTCTCACTTCAACGTTGTTAACAACGCCAACATTATGGGCCGCTTTGCTGAATTCCATGAACAGGTATCGTACTCATTGTTATTACGACCACAACAAGAGCTAATTCAGGCGAACTATTTTATATTTACACATTAAGTTTAAAATATGTAGTCGACGATATAACCGATTTCGGGTAAATCATATAGTACCCGATGTTTCATCGAAGACTGAAAATAGTTGAAGCATAACCCCCTCCCCCCCCCCGACCCCTAGCCTTTTTAAGGGTTGAACGTGGCGACATACGCTCTCATTTTGGGGGCCCTTCCCTATTATCTGCAGGATAGCGGCAATAAAGAGGAACATATCGACCAACACCCTTGTATTCCCGCTGGTGATAAAAATGGTATTCGTTTTATCCCTCACGTAGAAGGGACATTCTTTGCCGTCGCTACGAGTGAGGGCATCCCTGACGTTTTAGTGGCGATGTTGAAAACGCCTTCCGACAAATGGGTTTCAAAACTGCCGTGTACAAGGGTATTGAAGACATAAAGTTATCTGCCTCGTACAATATCTGACGTATGCTGCACCTGCACGTTTGACGCCATGTAATACCACGATGCCACGCGTCAAAAAAGTAATCGAGCTGCTGACTTGGTTCCTTGTTCTCTTGCAACATAATATTGTCACGAATTACAATTGATAACGTGATGATAACTGAAGAAACTAAACGTGTAATGGGGCGAACTTGTGCCCCAAACAAAAAGGAAACTGAAGATAACAACAGAGCTTCGCAAGCGTCGAAGTCGGCGAAACAGCTGGATCGAACGCTGGAGCAAGACTGACTCCGCTCGCCATGCGAAGTCCCTTATGTAGCCTCGTGGGTTTCTCGAACATTCGGCGCAGAACTTTCGGCGCGTAAAACATTCGAAACTCGATCACACGATAATGTTCTCGAACTTACGAGAACGCCAAGTTGAAAAAATAAGTAAAAGGACATTCCGCTGACTGGAGTCGAACCTAGACCTTCCGCGCGACAGTCAGGCGCGGTAACCATTCGGCCACGCACGCGCTTGCTAGGTGACGCGCGTGGCAATATCAACGTAACGTCAAATAATACTGCGTCGTATAATGTACAGGGTGCGGCGGTAAGGACTAACACACATGTCAAGCCTCGTAAAATTCGATTGCCAAAGCAAACGTAGTTTCGGAAGAAGTATTATGCTCTTTCTTTTTTTTAGAGCCCAGGACTGAGGTCATGAAATATTAGATATAGAGCAAAAACGGCCACTCATAGATTGAACCTGAGCATTGCGTGAGAACTGAATGTGGGCTCGTGGTAATCGATAGCTCCACAAGCATTCGGGTAGTGGCCCGAGTCAAATCGCGCAAATGACGACAATAGCCGAACCCTACCAATGTCTAGAACTAAGCGCGTGTCCTGTGCTTTGCCAAGCTCAGTGCGGGGCTATGATCAACACTGGCGGCATACAATCGGCTGCAGACCACGTGGCCGCTCGTTCTGGCTGCGAGATGAGGAGGTGAACGCCGCTCGTTTTTCTTTAATGTTTCCTGCGATGTTTACTGCGTGGGGAGAAAAACCGACGCGCGCTTCTTTGTGTCACAAACGTTGGGGATACATTCTAAGCGGTATTCGAGCAAAACAAAAAGATTGCTGCACCCCCCTTTCAGAATAGTTTTGTTTTTTGCTTTTCCTTACTAGTTGATAAGTTCGATGGGGTCAATAAAGTTTCTATAGTCTCCTACACAGTGAGAACGGCAGGGCGTGTCTTTCGAACGCCAGACCTCCATCACGCGCCCCATGCCTTCGGTCGTGATTTGACTGCGCGCTCGAGGTGCGAGAGATGCCGAAGCGTTGTCAAAGGTAGAAGGTTCTCGCTTGAGGCGGGACAAATGAAGCTGCTTCATACTGTTCTCGCCTTGCGGAGATTATCGAGGAAGTTGGCGACTTTTGAGACCAGGTCAAGATGTACCATGTTCAATAAAACGACACCAGAAAATCTGTTGTCGTCTGAAGCGCCCACTCGGCGCTTCAAATAATGCCGTTACATTAGGAAGCTCTTATCTAGAAACCTTAGTGGCAACAAGATTTCAAGACATGGCACATTCTTAACACCCAACGCAAACTGCCATGATCGGAAACGTTGCGCTTGTCCTATCCTTTCCTCCCTTGTCCTTTGTCTTTCGCTCTAATCTTTTTATGATATTCAACCAACTAGGCCACCAACTTATTTTGTTTCGTTGTTGAAGTGCTGACAGAAAATTCTACGATAACACGTTCCTTAAGGGGTTCCACAGAGCTCGTCGCGCTCAGTTAAAAGATTGCCGGCGTTGGGAGTTCCGCAGTTAGGCGATAAGAAAACCTCTGCCAAGAATAACGCACGTCAAATTGAATACATGCAATGCCTGCTTTTCCAACTGCAAACAACTGATTTCTATAACAATCGCCAAAAAATTTGTGACGTCAAATAAACTAACCCCTAACGGCGCCTAGTAATCAATATAGCATAACTAAAGAGCAAGAATTTACAGGCGTGTACGAGTATTCACTTCCGCGATGAACTTGTTCTGGAGCATCATGGATTATGAAAAGAACAACTTTCTTTCGTCTACTTTGCCATTTCAAACAATCAGACAGACCAGTGCCAGTGTCATACGCCTTCTGGCATTCTTAAACTTATTCACGTTCAGTACACAAACGCTTTGAAGCAAGTTTTGACTGGTACAAATTTGGCTACTTTTCTTCATCTCCGAGTCTCAGGAAATTAAGTAGAATAGAGTTTATTCGCGTGAGATATTCGATACAAATTTTGCTGGTTTACGAAAGTACATCCTCCTTGTGTGAAGGGTCAGACAACGAGCATCCATGGATGCATAGAGTAAAAAAAAAAGAAAGACGTTTACAATTCTTTGTAATGCCGAATTACAGCTGCAGCTCTTGAGGAGGGGGAGAGGACGGCACGGAGCGGAGAGTATGCCCCTCCTTCCCCTTCCCTCCTTCGCTCCGGCTCCCCTCCCATTTAGCGGAAAATTTTCGCTAAATTTTAAACCAAATTTAGCGACAATTTCTCCGCTAAATTCAGCGAGGAAATATTCCCGCTAAATGTAGCGGGAACTTTAGTGAACATTTCCCCCTAAAATTAGCGGGGAAACTAAATTGGTGTTGAGGTCACGTGATGTCAATTTCCCCGCTAAATATTGCGGGAAAATATTGCCGCTCAATTTAGCGGAAAAGGTTTTCCGCTAAAATTCACGTGACGTCACATTCATTCACGTGACGTCACGTTATGCCACGTGTAACATCACGAGAGTAACATTTTCCGGCTAAATTTACGGGGAAACTTTTCGATAATTTAGCGGGAATGTTTTTCCGCAACATTTAGCGAAAAAATTTCCTGCCAAATATAGCGGCAAAATGTTTTCTTTAAACTTGTGGCAAAAATTTTTCCAGGTTGAGTGGCGTCACGAGGGTACGTTTTTCCCGCTAAATTTAACAAAAAAAAAAAATTATCGCCAAATTTAGTGGGAAAATTTCCCTGATAAATTAGCTAGAAAATTTTACCCTCATGACGTCATAATGGGAAATGACCCATAATGCAACTCACGGTTACGCCGACGGCGACGGCGACGCCGCTCAACCTGGAAACGGGAGCCTAAGATTTGCGCCCTTAAAATGAGGAATATTAACAGCTACCAACAAGTCGTCGCTCAAAAAAAAAAAGGAAAAAAACTAGGATACAATAAAGAAAACAAAACGTTATCGCGTTTATATACAGTCATCATGGCACTACACAACGTAGCCATAAGTCCTAAAATAATAAAAGAAACAATCGGTGCCAAGAATTGACCAAAGAAAAAAAAACGAACTAGAAAACAATTAGTCAAGCTGTGCAAAATTAAAGTAGTTTTTTCCTTGAATTACTTACAAAAAAGAAGGAATATTCTTGTTTTCAGCATGAAATCTTCTGCCTCAACGGACAGCTGATCTACGGATTCGGCAGAACAGTGGGCGTCTTGGCTGCCACGATGTTCGCCTCCACCGTGGTGTTGCCGGGACCCTTCTTCGAGCAAAAATCGACCATGGAAGCCGTCACAAAGCACAGGTGACAAGGGTCGTTTATGAATTGCCGACTATTTCCTCGTATACCGTATTCTTCGGGTTTACAATGGGATGGCCATATCTCGGCATTGTACTTTACGCCGCTGCACGAACCTGTTCGTAGCCCATTAAGGAGGAATCGGCAGAGAAAAGCTGGTACAGGTTTAATGCATCCTAAAGATAGACAATATCTTAAATATCAGTGTAGTTGTTTGAAGTCAGTTAATGTATTGCGCAAGCTGGAGATAAAACGTGAATTAGCTCATGGTCGAATGATGCCATCTTATTCCCTTGCGCAATACCTATTTTATCCTCTCTTGAGCTCACTTAGAAATTTTCGATATCAATATAGATATATAAAATAATCCCACAATCAAAGACCTCATGCGTAACATGTCAACACACAAATGGTCGTTTCGTATTCTGTTATATTTATGTAGTTTTTCCCCAACATTTCTCAGACATCTGCACTCTCCTCTTCAACTTGCAGCAAGTCGGACAGAAGCGATGAGAAACACTGCTGTCTAGAAGGCGCACTGTGTCTTTTTTTTTTTGTTATAATGAAAGAAGAAGAAAACATGGCGTTCCTGTCCGGTTTTTGTTTCTTTGGGGGACAAGATCTAAAGAAACCCAACTAAGAAAATGCTTTGATTAGCAGTTGCGGGATGACTGAGACAACTTTGTCTTTTATACCCGTGGAAATCTTTCTTTGGAATTGTCTACTAGATGAGGTGTGCGCGTCCACAACTTTATTGGGCGGTCACGCACGCTGCCCCTACTTTGATTGCATAGCCAAAGAAAGTTTTCAGGGCAGTCACAAGCGGCCTATACTCGGAGACAACGTTTTTTGGCATTACGGTCAAAGGTACGCGCATAGATGGTCGCTCCCATTTTGAGAGCGAATTAAAGCCTGTGCGCCTTCTCCCCCTTTCCTCGAAAGAAGTCAAGAAAAGATCTTTCCCGGTATAATAGTCATAGCAACTCCGGAGGATGGAAGAGGAAAAAGAAGAGACGGCCACGAGCGCTACGCAAAATAAGTCCAGTTTTCTCCCGCTCACAAATGAGCTTTATGTATAGGCTGCTTTCAGACAGAGAAACGCCCAGCTACCCATTTTCTGCTATCAAAGGCAAAATAAAAAAAAAGGATTGGATTTGTAGTGGAGTTGGGGTTTCTGAGCGCCGTGGGAATTTTCGTTTTGTTCGAACTGTACCAATTGGCTCAGCTTTCTACTTCACCATAACCCTGAGGCGAGGAAATGAAAACGAACAATCACACGCATCAAATTATAACGTATAAGATAATATAACGTTTATAGTATAGTACCGTGCATAAATTGTAATACACACGACCGTTTTTCTTTTTGTTTTTGTTAAGGTCTACAGTTTGACAGCGTCTTATGCCTTTCAGCCTTCCACCTCGATACTCTTGAAATGTTCTCGCATTTTTCCCCACGTACGCCCTCCTGCCCTGTTCGGAGATTCGCTTCGGCTTCTTCCTGGAGAGGTGCTCTGCGGTCATATGAAGCTGACATCGAAGACATCGTGGCGACTCGGCCGATGCGTCATTCCTCGTCAAGAGGAGGACAGTCTCGTTCGGTGTCAGTCCTGGTGCACAATAGTCCTTGGCAAGTTGAGAAGCGCAGGGTGTGGTGCGTCCAGAGCACCTTATCATCGCTCCTCGGCCAATGACATGGCGGAATTAGCCGATAAGAGCGGCGAAGGACCAGTCACGACGCAACGGACGGAAACACAACAAACCATGACCTGTTTTCCTCAACCAGTCAGAGACTATAGTGTGGAAACGTATCTTTGTTCCCGAGAGCGCGCTAAAACTCGCAAATTAACAAAACATTTAAAGGCCCACTAAGGTAATTTTATTATAGTTTGTGTTCTTATGGAGTGACCTCCATGTTATGCACACTAAGCATCCTATAAAAACCCAAAATTACAGGCTCACGTGACCATTTTTGCCTTTAAAAAAAGCGACGAGAGAGATCGACCCGCCCCTTTCTTTCTCAGATGTCTACAAAATGAACGTATCGCGGTGTTTGGTCGTGTTTTTAAGGGCGAAAACGCCAAGCGTGATTGCAATATTGGGTTATATAGGATGCTCACGGTGCCTAATTGAGTTCGCGCCATGAAAAAAAAAAATTCCCAAAATCTATTCTTTGGCGTCTTTAAGCCTGATCGTTCGTGAATCACAAGCCTGTCTTCAAAAACAGACTTGATGTTTCAGATGTACTGTCGCCTTCGGTTCGCCAACTATCATCCTCGACATGCTGAATGAGCTTCAACATGGAGACTACGACGTTTCTTCGCTGAGAAAAGGTATGAACGTTTAATCCGACAAAACAGTAGCGACCATTTTCCAAATAGCCTAGATTCCCACACGCCTAAAACTGAAAGCAGCGCAGACCTTAAGAGCGAAACACTTTTTTATAGCGCCATTGGCAGGTCTAACATCAGCTTGAATCACCAAACCCTGTTTTCAAAAATGTTTACGTCATCAAAGCTAGTTCTATCAAACACACAGATTGTACACGAGTGATACGTCTGCGTTTGGCTGCGTTTCTTGTCCAATAAACACACCGAAGTACGCTCAACATTGGGCTCGGGTCTAACTGCTGAATCTGCGCCATCCGACCGATAAAGGGGGGAAGGTGTTTTACAGGCCTTGATTGATCTAGGTGTTGTTGACCGGACTCACCCCCGCGCAGCTCATAAAACCGGGAGCAAACGTAAAGGTAAAGGCCTCTCCACAGAGGACACGGCTTGTGCCGCGCACAGTAAAAAGGAAAAAATGATTCACGATCTTCGATATTGTATTTGACTCGGCGCGCGTGTAAGATGTTAGCGAGGACATCAACCACGCTGCCGCGAGCGAAACAAAACAACGTTTATGCAAGCGGCGAATCTATGTAGGCGAGCTGGTTAGAAAACATACTGTATCTAATCCTCTGACAAGAAAAAATAAACTAACGGACAAGACGACAAAAAATCTCAAACGCAGCTTAGTTCACTAGCGTGAGAACAACACCTTATAGCCGCCCACGCAGACAGGAAAGAGGGAAGACAAAAAGACATCATTCCGCAGAGATGGCGAAACTGAGCCGGATTGACTGACATCCACGTAGACACCACACCACCAGCAGACACACGCCGCCAAGCTACCCGACAAGAAAATACCCGCCAAGGCTACGTGAACAGAGCAATCCCCCCCCCCCCCCCCCCACCCCCCCTCGACAACAACAAAGAAAATTCACAACATAAATAACTTTATTTCGCGGACGTTTAAAGCTAGAGACGGCTGGCTCACTCAATTTCCGTGGTCCTCTATACTAAAGGTTTCCTTTACAGCAATCTTGAAATCATTGATTTCTTTGCACAAGATTGAAGTCTATTTCCATAATGGCAAGCACGCATTACATGTAGCAATATGTTTGGCTAGATCAGATCATGGAGAAGCATTTTTCACACTTCTTTTTTTTTTTCCAAGAGACGGTCATTTACAGACCAACCCGTTTGGCGCACATAATTCAGCCCACAACCAAACCTATTTTTGTACACAACTTCCTCGACGCAACCTAACTAAAGGATCCCTATGTTTTTTTTTTTTCGCACAGCTCTGTTTTCGCTCAAACGCGGACGGTGTAAGAATACCTAAGCGGAAATCCGTCTTAACAACGACATTTATTTAAAACTTCTGAGCCCAAGTTTTAAGAATATGAGGATTCCAGTGAAAATACAGAATTGCAACAAGTACAATGTTACAACACCGAAGAGGCGATGCAGGGCGTCGCGGTAAAGGGGAGCAAGCTCCTCGAGGCGAAGCAGGTGCAGGAGACGGTGAACGGCGAACATACTCGTCAATTTCTCGTGGGCGCTCACCGTATTGTGGGCGCGGGTCGTTCGGGCGGAACCCGCGCAGCCCAATTTGCCGGTATTGGCATCGGCGATAAACGTAGTCAGCCTAAACGCAGTATAGCATAGCGGGCGTCGGTCAGACTTTCGCCAGACGTTACTCTTCCTCGGTGCCAGCTGATCTTGGCGGACATACTGGGGTTGTTCCTCCTGGCGTCGAGCGGGGTACAGGCGTGTCGGGTCGAGAAGGCGCCGGGTACTGACTGCCAACCGGTGGTGGTCGTCGGGTCATAGCGGCATAGGTCAACGCCGACTCCTTTGGGGCGGCCACATCAACGGGAGCTTCCGGCTGCAAGGCCCGCTGGCCCTTGTCGCGTACGATCTCGACGACTGAAAACAAGGCCAGGCGCCCAGCAGCGGTGAGCTACATTTGCAGCTCCCTTGAGACGACGTCCTGAATAATCGCGTGTATGTCTGATGTGCTAGCACCAAGATAACCGCTTGATGACGAGGATACAGCGACGCCAGGTAGTGCCAGGCTCGAGCCTGGAGGAAGCGGTCGATGTTCGCGGCCTCCGTCAGGAATTGTTCGACGGCCACAAGTGAACAGCGGACAAGACCCCGAAAGATGTTTCCTTCGACCCCCCACATGAGGATTCTCAGTTTGCCTACCTATTACTCCGGGATTCGCCAAGTTGCTGAGTCGAAGCACGTCCTCGACGAAGCTGACAATGCTCTCGTTGGGTCCTTGAACCCTTGCCTGAAACTCGTCCTTAGCTTTTTCTCGTTGCTGCTGGGTCGCAAAACTCGAAGGGCTCACCCTTGCATGCTGCTGGTGATCGTCGCCTCGTAGTTTTCACACCAGTTACGTGTCGTTGCCTTGAGAGAGAAGTAGACGACCGGCAGTCATTGCTCTGGCGTCCACCCATTCTGACGGGCAAATCGCTTTGCCTGCTGCGTCTAGTTGACAGTGTCCTCATAGACGTCGCCTTGGGAGGCCGTCGGAGTACCACGTGTTTCGGGCAGGAGGACGACGGATGGGCTTGTCGGAATATGCTGCGGCGCGGTGCTCATCGTCTTCTTTGTCTTCCTTGCCTTTTCCGGCAAAAGTAAGTATTCCGGGGATGGGTCTCGGAAACGGCGGCCGGCTCGTGCTTCGGTGTTTTCTGCAAACGGTAGTCTTCCGGGGCTGAGCACCTCACTTGTGCGGCGTGTTTTCAGAGGGGTACTCTTCGCGGGCATACACTTCGTTACCCCGCACCTCCACAAAATGTTGGGGATGGAAAGGTTTCCACAGGCGTAACCTGAAAATAAAGGTTTATTCGGCGAACTTTTGTCAGAGACAAAAGGAAGAATGAGCGTCGAAGCACAAGCAGCGAGCGTCGCGCCGTCGGCGTTACAGCTGGCTAGCCCGAGAGTCAGAGAGAATCGGCCAAGCCGCGCTCGGCTCCTGATCTACTACACTGAGCATCTCGGAAATTCGACCTAGAATGTTCGGTGGAGAACTAGGGTGAGACAGACCCGTCAAGATAATTCTGGCCTCCTTATCCTTTACACTCGGGGCAAGAGTAAACTCGAACCTTCTAGAACTGCGGGGAAGCCTTACTTCTCGGTCACGCACGCGGCAATATTTTGCTTTTTGTTTCATCTTTACTTGGCGCCATCTATCTGCAGTTCTACAAACCTTCCAAAACAGGAACACAATCAGGTCGCTTAATCGGCACTCGTTTCTTCACCTGCCTAGCTTACACCCTGTTAATATCACAGAAAAAATCGTTTCGTAGAATACAGTAGAAAATTTCTGGAAGTTATGACGCGTTTGCAGTTCTCTAATTTAATATTTCAAACTTTTCATCTCCTGAAACCATTCCATGTAAGAAAAGAAATACTGATTGATTACAATCGCAACTATTCTTGTTTGATAAGTATTCAAATGGGTTACTTCGTTATCGGGGAGAAAAAACAATTGGCTGTTATTTGAAAGAGTAACATAAAGAATACTATAATTAATATTTATGGTTTCGTTTCCGATTTCTTTAGATGCTTCATGTTGTTATCACTTGTAATGCCAAGAACAAACTTAACTTAGAATATTGAGAACACAAACTTTATACACAACTTGTCGGACTGTAAACGGGCCTTTCGTGCTGTATATTGCTGGATTATAATGATCTTAATACATACCAGTTTAAATTTCCGGTTCATCTAGAATGTCTATCGCTTGTTTCAAATACTACAAAGGCTCACTTTTTTACCACACATTTGCTTTGAAAATATTCGGTCTTACTTGCCTTGCGGGCATCAAAAGGTAGGAATGTCTTGAGCCGCATTTATATTTTTGCAAGAGGATAGGACTGGTTTGTTTGAACGGTTGATGAAGATACACGTGCTATATATTTCCCGCCGAGCATCGCACTGAAAGGCTTTTATAGAAATCTCGAATTTCACAATCCTAACTCAAAACACAGCAAACCATAGCGTAAACTTTCAGACCAAACGTCTGACCTCCTTCCCTCAAATCGGTAACAATTTGTCGTTCTTTGATGTTGGCAAGATATATAAGCTCATAAAGTGGACACATCGTGGCATCAGTAGATATATATGTACCCACTGCGTAGCTCTAAACTCGAAATACGATAAAAGCGTGGGTGGAAAGGAGTAAAACTGGTATTAATTCTTTTGTCTCTATGTTTTTTTTTTTATTTCCCACAAAAAGACCTTGGAACAAAGGTCTAAAGTCAGATAGATTCTCAGACGAGACCCCGTTACGCATGTATATTGCATCAGCCAAAATATAAATATTCAAGAGAAAAAAAAAAACATGTACAGAACGCAACGGCACGCAGTTGTACATTTTATTACATCTGAAAATCAAGAAAGTACTCGACGCGTTTTAAACAGGGGCTACATAAACAAACACTTAGCATTTGTAAATAATTCTATTACTTCCTGAATAGTGAGTTTATTCTTACGATAATTTTTTTGATTAAAGCAATCAAAGAATCTTAATAACACCGCAAAAAGAAATGAAATGCAAGTACTTTGAATACCTAAAATAAGTACCGAACAAATCTGTTTTACATGGACGCTTGAAGCAGAACTTTCTGTCACAACAACATAATATATTCTTCATACAAATCGAAGACAACGAAGCTGCCTTTTCACCTCATGCGTAGCTTGTGGTCGGTTTGCCTTGCTGCGTACCCGACCCGGAGGAATAACACGGAGCCAACGGTTTCAACAACAAAAACTACATTTAATGGGACATGGACAGGACGATTAACATTGTTACCAACGGCGGCTGAGTCCAGTCAGCGACTCCCCGTGCACCGCCTCTGATCTGCCTTATCAAGGCGGCCCATGCTATGTGCGCGTGACTGGCGTGACGTCGCCGCCACGTGGGAAAAGTTCAGCACCTTTGCCTCGCAGTCGGGCAACTGGGCTGGGAAACCGCCAGGTTGCCCACACTCCCCCCCCCCCCCCCCCCCCCCCCCCCCCTCAAGCTTCGTCCGGCATGTCGATGACGGAGACGTTGTTATGGGCGTGAGGGGGTGGATGGCGCTGCTGGGCGTTGCAAGTCCGGCCGGCGCCTGCTGGACGAGCGTGATGGCCCGCTGAAGGTCGCGCTCGCCACGTTGGTTGACGCGCGCTATGCATTCGGCGTCCGCTCTCTCCTTCGCTCCTTGGCCAAATGCTGCTCTTTTTGCAGCGGCTCGGTCAGCTCCTGCTTGTCGCTGGAGCTCCTTGCTCTTGATCAGGGCTCGGCTGGCGGCCACCACGTTGCTCTGGACCGTCCCTGGCGCGCCGACGTCCTTGGTGGCCAGGTCCACCATGAGACCGGCCACCGTGTCGTTCCAATGGCGGGTGTGGTGACGTTGTTGTCCATGAGCCAGCTCCATAGAAAAACGAGGAAGCAGACGACATGGGGCTCAGTTGAGTGTTGAGCCTGATGTTATCTTCGCACCCCTTCCAGAAAGTTTGAAATAACGGATCTGAGGTGGGCACACAATCTTCTCCCCCCACTCTTGAAAAGGGGGCAGATCCGCGGAAGTAGAAAACTACCCCCAAAATGCGAGAGAGGCGAAGCCGAGGAGACAAAAAAAAAAAAAGGTTCCTCTCTCTTTGGTGTCACAGACGTCGCAGGTTATACCGCCGCCTTGGTGGAGCCAAGGGCGTTTCCGGAACGGGACTGCCGTCAGTGTCGTTCCGGTCCTGCGAGGAATCTTCGTCTTCTGCTTGAAAAAATCGTTTAAGGTCGGTGACATGAACAGGTCCGGTTTCCTCACTAGACTCACAGTGAACTAGTTTAAGTGAGCGGTGAGCATTTTTCATGCACGCGAAACGGGCCTTCCCACCTCTTGGCGAGAGAGTCTGCGAAGCCTCGAGCGGCGTCACTCAGTGGGTGAGTACGCCGGAGTACAAAATCTCCCACCTCGAACTGCAAGTCACGTCGCCCCTGGTTGTACTGTTCTGCCTGCTGCACTCGGGAGACGTCGAACTTTTCTCGGGCCTCTCGAAGGTTATCGGAGAAGCGCTTTCGCAGGTCCTCTGCGAACTTCTCGTAGGGGCGAAGCCTTCCCCCAGACTCTGTAGAAAGGAGACTGTTAAAAAGCGGGAACGCGAGCTCCTTACCAAAATTCAATTGGGCAGGAGTGACACCCGTTGACCGATTAGTGGTCGTACGAGTTGCGAATGCCAGCTCCGGCAGCTTCGCGTCCCAGTCCTTGTGGCACTCTGTGTAGGCCACTAACATCATCTTAAGGTTCCAATTTACCCTTTCCGTGATGTTTGCTGGCGAGTGGTACGGGGAAGTTCTTTTGTGCTTAATTCCCAGCACCGCGCATGCGTCCACAAACGCCTTACTCGTGAGATAGGAGGCATTATCGCTTACAAGCTGTGCAGGAAAGCCAAACCTAGCGAATGTTTCGAGTAGACACTCCCAGAGTTTTTGCGAATCAAGCTTCCGCAAAGGAAATAACTCAACCCACTTCGTGAAGTGGTCGGTTACCACGAACAAGTACTGATTGCCGCGGGTACTACGTGGGAAGGGGGCCATGACGTCACAGCAACAAATCTGCCAAGGGCTCTGGCTCACGATTGGTTGCATGAGACCGGGGGGCTGACCACCACGTGGTTTTGCCTTCTGGCACACCGAACAGCTATGAGCGTATCGGAGCACATCCTGCCTCATGCCTGGCCAGGTAGAAACATGGGATAACTTTCCATAAGTTTTGCTCCCACTGCTGTGTCCTGCTAAGGCAGAGTCATGCATGTATCGGATGAAAAGCTTACGTAGCTTGCGGGGTATCACGGTCCGGAACGCCGAGCCATCCAGATCGTCGTCGGCCTGGGGGATGTAGCGCAGCAGGAGGCCGTCATCGCTCATCAAGTAGGAGTCGAACTCCTTGTCACTTGGGCGGTCGACTGGACCTCTTGCTGCCAGCCAAGCAGACACGCGTTGGCAGAGTCCGTCATCCAGCTGCGCCTTGCGAAGCTCCTCGCGGCTCACCAATGTACCCCATTATGAATCTGGCGATCCTCGTGCCGTGACCGCGACGGTCACCAAGCCATGGGTATCCTGCGAGTGTTCCTCGGGAAGTGGAGCACGAGAGAACGCATCAGCAACTTTGTTGGTTGACCCCGGGCGGTACACTATGGAGTAGTCGTACTGTTGTAGCGTAAGCGCCCAACGAGCAAGACGTCCAGCTGGATTCTTAAGTCCCCTTAGCCATGATAGCGCTAAGTGATCAGATTGAATCTGGAACGTTGTGCCATCTAGGTACATATCGAAGCGCTTCAAAGCATGAATAATGGCGAGACATTCACGTTCTGTGACACTGTAGTTGCGCTCGGCTGGAGTTAGCGTGTGGCTCGTGAAAGCAGCTGGCCGAAGCACACCGCCATACTCCTGCAGCAAGACAGCACCCAGGCCACAGTCGATTGCATCTGTCTGCAGAACAAAGAGCTTGTTCAAGTCTGGGAGCTGTAAACAAGCGTTGTCAGACACAGCTTTCGAAAGGGTTACGAATGCGCATTGTTGTTGTTCGGCCCAACACCACTTGGCGCCTTTTTTTAGAAGGTGATGGAGCGGTTGGGATATCTCGGAACAGTGTGGAATGAAATCCCGGTAGAACACAATCATTCCGAGGTACCTTTGTAGGCTCTTTACGTCATGTGGGCTTGGGTATCCGGTTAGCGCGCGCAACTTATCTTCGTTGGGGCGGAGCGTGCCGTTATCCACAACGAATCCAAGGAGGTTAATGTTGGGCGCGGCCAACTGAAACTTTCGGGATGAATCGTGAGCCCAGCATTACGCATTCGCTCAAGTACAAAGCGAAGGTGCTCGACATGCTCCTCAATAGTTCTCGAGAAAACAACCACGTCATCCATGTATGCCATGGCAAATTCGTACTTCGAGTTCCCAAGTACAACATCCATCAGGCGTTGAAAACTGGCTGGAGAGTTAGACAAGCCAAACGGCAGTCGGGTGAACTCGAACAACCCTCTGTGGCAGATGAAAGCAGTTTTTGGAACGTCTGATGGGTGAATCTCGATCTGAAGAAACCCGCGACTGCAATCCAGCGTTGTAAACACGGTCGCGTTACCGAGCGCGTACATCACGGATGAAATGCTGGGGAAAAGGTAGCTGTCTCGTACGGACACATCGTTAAGCCGCCTCTAATCCACACAGAGTCTGGCTGTTCTGTCTTTCTTCGGAGCAAGAACAACGGGGAACGACCATGGGGCTCTTCGACTCACCTACTGAACCGGTGTCGATCATTTCCTCGAGCGCCGCATCAAGGAGTGCCCTTTTGTGGTCGCTGATCGGTCGAGGGTTGCACCTCCGAGGCGGCGCGTCACCGGCTTCAATGCGGTGCAGCAGGATGTCAGTCTTTCCAGGTGTTTCCGTGAACATCGGTGAGAAAGACTCCAGGACGGCTTGCAGCTCCTGCTTCTGCTGGCTGCTTGCGGGGCACTTTCGCAACGATTCTCGAACGCCGGCAGGCAAGACGTCCTGCACCATGGTGAAGTGGGCTGCAGAGGTCGGGTTACGGATGCAGTCCTCCCGGTTGGTAAACGGAGTCAGCTCCGGTTGTTGTCCCAGCCGGTATCCGCCACCAGAAAAGTCGAGCGTCATGCTTTCGCCTGTAATGAAATCTCGGCCCAAGATCACAGGTACCACGAGTCCTGGCATATAAAGACATCGCTGACGCCGCTTCTTTCCATTAAACCAAATCTGCAGCCTCAGGGCTCCTCCAGCTGTTATCGCTGTACCAGAAGCTAGCTGCAAACGGGTTTCGCTCTCCCGGATGCTTATCTTTTTTGCTTTGCAGAGTTCGAAAACGAAATTTCCTATGAGCGAGATAGCGGTCCCAGAATCGAGCAGTGAAATCGTCATGCGCGGTTCAATGATGTTGGGCTCGGGCTGGATTCCACATACCGATGGAATCTGTGCCGTGGCCTCACTGCTCCCAGGGACTGCGACGGCCGTCGGCGAGTGGCTGACTGGTTTCAGCGTCGCCGGCCATTGTAGTTTCCCTGGTTCTGGTTCCGGCCCTCTGCCGCCGTCTCGTGCCACCTCTCGTTTGAAGTGTCCAGAAGTCTTGGACACTGGTTTCGGTGATGGCCGGGCTGCTCGCAGTGGTAGCAGCAGTCCGAAGACAGTTGCCTGCTTAGGCCACCCGCACCGAGGTGCCCGTCGGACCGCCTCCAGTGATCGGGTAAGGAACCACTATGGGAGGGCCTCCACCAGGCTTGCGACTGGCTGTGTTGGGGAGGGCTTGTTCCGTTGCGGCGGGGGTCAATGCTGCTGGGCTGCGGGTTTGCGAGCGCACCGTGCCAGCTTTCACCAGCACTTGCAGGAGCAGACTGATGAAGATGGTTCGCTTGGGTGGTGATCTCCGTTGGGCCCCAGCTTACGATAGGGCACGGCCAACGACCTCCCACCTGTCGTGGCGACCCCCGCCCGTAACCTTCACGGGCCCCGCTGTGACCTCCGGGGACCTCTCGGGGAGAGTTAGGCAAACATACGCTTATCCCGCACGGGAGATCCCCATGCATGCCACGCCTACTCTCCTGGTTGACTTGGTGGGGAGGGAGGTCTCGTTCGGACTGTCCACTTGCGTGGAGGCCTCGGGGCCCCGCCATGCGCATGCCGGTTCGAGCACGTACTTGGCTGGTGGCGGCGGCACGTAGTTCCCCTCGGCATGAAGAGCTTCCTCGATGAGGCGGGCGCCCCGGGCTAGCTCTTCAAGGGTCTAAAAGGTGCGGTTGATGAGGTAGACGTGGTACGTTGGGTGACACTGTCTTCTGACCCGAGCTACTCTGTCCGACTCCGGTGACTTCAGGTCCGCCCTCTTGAAGAGCTCTTGCATGACCCGAACGTACCGGACCAGACTTTCATCTGGGTGCTGCGTCCTTGCCTCGAGCTCTCGGAGAATCTGCGTTGCACAGCCTGCAGGCAGGAACTCTTCTCGAAGCCTTATCTGGAAGGTCGCTAGGCTGGTGAAGAGGGCCTGCAATCCCAACCAGCACCTGGCGCTGGCTTGCAACGCCAGCGGGACAATCCGGTCCACGATGAAGGCTTCGGAGGCACCGGAGGCAAGGTGGTACGTCTGCAGCTAGCCCCGGAAGTCTGCCACGGATTTGACGTCGTCGTACCCCGTGTAGACTGAAACAGTCAAGTGTGGTCGGGGCTCTCGCGGTGGGGTTTTCTGCTGGCCAGGCGTGTGGGCCAGGCGCTGTATTACGGAGTCGCACATCTCAGTGACCTTCGTGAGCAGGTTCATTTGTGCCGCTGCGGCCATCGCGGCTTCCTGCTCCCGTGTGAGCATGCCTGCGAGCACACAAAAAGAAACGCCCCCCAAAACCCAACACAAGCGCAACACAAGCGCAAAAGAAGGAAACGCCTCCCAGAAACCGAAACAAGCGCGCAAAACGATTGCCGTGGTCACAAAAACAAACAGTCAGACACGGGCCAATACAACAAACGTGGACGTGACGGAAGCACGGAACGACGATAGGAAACACGGGGTATAGGAAAAAGGCTTACCGAAAGAAGAAACCAAGCCCCGTGAAATTCCTGCGAGTGGGTAGCATACCACGGTTGGGCGCCATTGTGGTCGGTTTGCCTTGCTGCGTACCCGACCCGGAGGAATAACACGGAGCCAACGTTTTCAACAACAAGAAACTACATTTAATGGGACATGTACAGGACGATTAACATTGTTACCAACGGCGGCTGAATCCAGCCAGCGACTCCCCGTGCGCCGCCTCTGATCTGCCTTATCCAGGCGGCGTATCTGATGTGCGCGTGGCTGGCGTGACGTCGCCGCCACGCGGGAAAAGTTCGGCACCTTTGCCTCGCAGTCGGGCAACTGGGCTGGGAAACCTCCAGGGTGCCCCTAAGCTTCATAGCCTCTCATGGCGACCTACGCTTTTGTAACATACTAGTGAAAATACGAATCATATTCTGCCGGTGCTCTACTGCGGTACCAGCCTACAGTTTCGGTGCCACCCGTAGGACAAGGCCTGAGCATGACGTCACCTGTTAGTGGACCCCCAAGCGGCAAACACGCATCAAACGCCGGAAAGCGGCAGACGCGTCCTTCTTGACTTTGCCATGAACTAGCTTCGCGCTCATTGGGAGGCGCTGCAAGTCTTGATGGTGACGAATCCCGATGCAAGCCAGGCCGCGCTTCGTGGATACACTACTAATGGCGCCAGGAGGGAAAGACCCACGCTTTGTCTTCAAAACGGTATTGTAAAACCCACGAGAGCCTCTGGCTCTGACGTCGGTTTCGCTGGATTTTCCGCGTCCTTATTGGTGAACACTGTGAGAACCCAGCGAGGCTGCAGGCGAGCTGGTGTAAGTTTACCATTATGTTGAAACACCTGAGGCTGGGTGTGAAAAAAAACCTTGAAACAACCAGAAGTAAAAGAGACAGGAAAATAAGTCCGCCAGACGATGTCTCAAACTCAGCTAATAAGTTTATTCAGTAAACCTTTTATATACGTCTTTGAAAACAAAAACGTCACCAATCAACACAACAAACAAACAAAAGTACCATTTTGCTTTCCTATATATTATACAAACGTTGCACGGCTCTATATACACACTTCTGACATTCCATGACCTTGCGCGGTCACTCTACGTTCTAACAAAGCTCCCTCTTCTCAGAACACCCCCCCCCCCCTCACCCACCCTGGTAACAACCCTCAAAGAGAACAAGAGACCCGCTACCCTTCATGCTGTTTGTCAGCATCACACTGTAACCCAACGTTCTCAAATTGCTAAGTTATATCTTCATTCCTCACTGCCGGCTTCTTGCCTGCAAATACCTGTATTCACTTGACTCCCGATTGTCCTTTGGCGTTTTTATTTATTTTCCCAGCAATCGTGGGCGGGGCCGTATGTAATCCCGAAGTTGTGGAGAAGGCGAAAACAAGGCTGAACATCCAAACATTCTACGTACGTTAACTATAGCGAAGCTGTCTCTTCGCCATGACGTGTTTTTCTTCCCGTTTCAAGGAGCTCCCAACCAATGCCTTCCAATGGTGCGACCTTTCAGAATATTTACGGAGCCACCGAAACCAGCCCGGTTGTGAGCAGCACGAATCCCCACGAACCGGCGGATCGCTGGATTCGGACGGTTGGGACACCGCTGGACCACGTTGAGGTCAGTATGCACCGGCCCCTGGTCACTTTCGGCAGTGGATAACCAGGAATAGCCGGTGAAGTTTACTTTTATTTCCATCTTCTACTTGGGCTATCGACGTCTCCATAAATTCCCGTGCTGTAGCCTGCCTAAAAGAGGAAATAGACTGACGACGTAACGTCAAACGGGTTTTTCAGCGCATCGAAAGGATGGCCGAATTCGGCCCGGCGCAGGCCGATCCCGTTTTTACGTTAAATTCCACATAACAGCCATAGGGTGCGAGCGAAATGCGAACTCCGGAACACATGACATTTCATACGTGCTGCGCAATCTAGAGGCAGGTAGGAACTGATAGAAGTGCGGCGTGGAGAGAGGGGCTATGGATAAGCCAACCTAACTCTCTGACGTCACGCCACTCCGATGGCGCTGCTGTCTGCGCAAAGCATGCGCAGATGCATTGCCTCTGGCCAATTCGGTTTCTGCGCGCGAGCAGGACCCACACGCGGTGTCGGCAAATGCGGGGTTAGCTTGTAAACGGTGTTTTGATGTCTTCCCATCGGAGTAGGAGCGCACCCTCGCAGTCCCTTCCCTCCCCCCCCCCCCTCAGTATTATGAGTTCATACTATATTCTAGGTTGCGTAGCATGTATCGGAGGCCCCGCCCTCTACACGTGTCTCGAGCTTAAAGGGCATCAGCCAAATTGTCAACTCATTGTCAATGTCGGTAGTAACCATGACAATGGGAGCACGAGATCTTAAAAAAATAAATTAAGATTAAAAATGGCCATTTCACGCAGAAATATTCAACAAACACTGGACAAGATACAGAAAAAGTACCTATTTTATTAAAGAGGTGTATATATTGTCTTTTTAAGGACAACTTAGCCGCAAAATAGTTCCTGCAAAGGGCAATCAGAACAACTTGTCTCAAGACAAAATAGCCCTCAGAAATTGTCTCAGTGCAAACCGTCTTCAATAAAATTGTATCGGAGAGCGTTTTTTTTTTTTCAAGCGCGAATTTGCACAAAATGGTCAGAATAAAGTTTTCCGACGTTCTTTCCGTGATCTTCACGAATTTGTCAATTTCTCGTACTCTATAAAATTTAATCTGCAAAAAAGTAAATGTTTCCGGAAATAGATGTTACGAGGCATTCTACATGAAGATTTTATATATGGGCGTTTTTAATTTCAAACCGTGTTCAAAAACAGGTCATATCTACAATGCCTTTAAAAAAAAGCATATATGCTGGACAAATGCTTCAGTAGGACAAAATCTTTAAACCGTTTTTGCTGTATATATTTAGGTTTCGAGCTTTTTACTTTTAAATGGCCAAAAGCAAATTTGGGAATTCGAAAATCACCACAGGTGGCGTATTTTGGACCTTCACCCGGCTCAGAAACATTTCTCACAACAAAGAAAAGCTTCGGAGGTTGATCTCAGATAAGATTGACCAAAGGGTGGCTGGTCGACATTTTTAAATTAACTGATGTTTTGATATTTTATTGCCCAGTTTCTGGTATAAACGAATCGACACTTAGTTTGGACCAGAAACAAAAAAACTGGGGACAGGAAAAATCGTAAGGCATGAAGAGGTGGACAGTTCCATTAACGCGCACTGATGGAGGGGGCAGGTTTAAAAGTGAATAACTAAAACGATAAAATTATGAGAATTCTAATACTTTTTAGAAACAAACTATGGATACAGCTTGCTTGTAATATATGGTAATTATACCATAATTACAGATTTTATTATATTTTGTTTTCTAAAAATTGCCAAACATGCCTGCTCGAACGACAGATGGCGAAATTCGGAGTCCCTTATCTCATGAAATAATTTAATCATTATCATTTACGTACCTTCCAAATCGTATTATACTTTTATATGGCTAATGTTTAAAAAATATATATAAGGTATCTGAGTAATACGATAATCGGGACATATTTAAGCAAACATGGGAAAAATCAAACAACAAAAATTCCGATGCAAATAAAAAAAAACAACACAACCTTTCATTATTTTTTTTTAATTTGAATACCCTGTCATACTCTAATTCGGCATTCATTTCTATTAAAACATGTTGAATTATTTGATTAAGAAATATGACACAACTCCCCAAAGTAGGGTCCTTCTTCAAAGCCTACACTTAGCAGTGCCTTATACGAGAAGTGACTCTGAGTTCCAGTTTCGTGAAACTAACACAAATATTTTATATATTTTTGCTCAGATGAGGCCATTGATAACTATAGCAATCGTTCACACAGTAAACGTGAGGATAAACTACTGTTTACAGAGAGCTATCATATTACGAACTAGTGATCCGAGAAAAGATACAGCAGTCATCGGCCACTGGGAACTTCGTTTACTTTATTTTCCTACGACACTATATGCTCCTCTCTCTTCCCCTCTGACTCCATCATCTCTCGCTTATATACATCAATGACGTACATCTAGAATAAAAACATATTCAGGCATTCCCTTTCTGCGTGATAGTGTTCTGTGGCTAGCAACAATCATTTCCTCGCGAAGATCACGATTATGGCGCAATAGTTGACGGAAGTAGCAGACGAAACTCGTCGTTAGTTCTGGCAAAACGGCGGATACAATCTTTTTTCGCATTTCCCCGCTTGCTGTCAAGGATGAGGGGGTTCGCTTCAACAAGCAAAATATGGCCGCCGATGGCTGTTTACTGAGCAGTCGTGCCTGTCGCCATTCCACTCGCTGGCGTCACGGGCGATAATATCAGGCACAAAGAGGCACACCGACAGACAGCAGAACCTCCAAATACTCGAACCCCGCCTAAATACAATAGAGCGCAAGCACTGTCGCCATGTTAACCTAGGAAAGGTTAACATGGCGACAGTCTTTACGCTCTGACTAAGGAAAAGCATGGCGTGTGTTATGAGCCGGATCCTTACACGAGATGCAAGGTGAGCCCTGAGAACCTGTCTGCTGCCCTAGAGTACTTCACGAAAGACGAGAAGCAATGTTCGCGCCAAGGTCTCAACCAGAACGACGTGATCTGTCATGCTCGACGGGGAGAAAACGTTCGTGCCAAGGCGCTTCCTGACACGCTCAATCCCAGAGGCCTTTCGTTTATACAAAGTCAAGCATCCTGATTCAGGCGTTGGGCTAACGAAATTTTATTCCTTGCGCCCTAGAACGGTCAAATGTAATTTCTCACCAGGAAGTGTGCGTTTGTGTGCGCTGCGCCAATTTTTACCTTTGCATTGACGCTGTAAAGAACGTTACAGGCGCAACAGTCAACACTGCATGGTGAAATAAACTCAGCATCTCTGTGCGACACACTAACAAGTCTGTCTTTAAGGAGACTGTGATCACTGCCCAAAAGGCCAGAGTCTTACACTCGAGGAACTTCATATCTCAGAGGATGAAGAGATTGTGCTTAGAACATGGGAGTCCGGCGACCTTGTGAAAAGAACATTGGATCCTGAGACGTTCCTAAAGGTTGTTCAAGTAACGGTTGAAGGTTGGATATTTCACAACCATATAAGACAAACGCAGGATAAAGCGATCTACGATGAAAAGCAGCGCATCTGACGCGGAAGCATTGCTTTTTATTCTGACTTTGCTGAAAACTGGACCATCGTGCTTCCTGAAAAAATTCAAGCATACAACTCGAAACAAAATATGTTACGATATTTACATGTCTAGTGACAACAAGAAAATCGACAAACAGCTTTGCTATCATCAGTGAGGACCTGTGTGACGCCGCCGCTCAACGCGCTTGACTCTAGAAAAAGTGAAAGTGGGTTGAAGACAACGTTGCGGTATACTCGCACGTGACTTATGTAAGTGACGGGGCCGCCAGTCATTTTACGAATCGCTACCCGCTTCACCAGTTTGCACAAAACGATTTCCCACAAGCCCAGAGGTTATTTTCTGCATCAGGACATGGGAAAATACATGCGACGGAGTTGGCGGACTCGTGAAGCACCCAGGCCACGCTGAACAACCTGAGACAATATTCAATAAACGCAATTCAGACGGCCAGGACAATGGTGAGCGTTCTATCCGAGAAAGTGAAAGGCGTGCATCTTGTGTATCTGAACGAAAATCAGGTTGCTCGGTATCGTCAAAAAAAAAAAAAGAAGAGTGGTTGACGGTTCGCGACGTTCCTGGCATTCAATCTGGGCAAGCGTGGCGGCTGTGCAAGTCATCAACCGAAGGCACCTGTGACATATATGTAGCACGGACAGTCGGATTTGGTTACAAGAAATTTTAATAAATGGGTACAGGGAGGAAAGCCTTAGCGTAAGGTGCCGATTTTGATTCCCCAAGGACTCCTTATTTTGAATGCAGGGACATCTTATTTATCACAGTTTTCTTCGCGGGGTATTTAACCTACTGTTTTACTTGGTAATAGCTTATATTCTTTATCTGATCACCATATGAGAATCACGAAATGTTATCCTCGCCTAGGATAAAATATCTCGGCTTGCCACGATCGATTCGTACACAGAAAGTATCGAAGCTCTTACAGTCCGGCGCGGTCGCAGCCCTCACCTGAAATAGTTTGTCCCCGGAATATCATAGCTAACCTAAACAATTTTAGTATTCTGTCTTTATTTTTGTGTGTGTAGGTAATTTTATTCCTTTTATTCTAAATATAAAATTTACCGGAAAGTAAAACTTCACGCTGTATCATCTTTTCTCGAATCTCTAGTCTCTAATATGATACCTCTTTGTACGTTCTATGTAAAATGCTGTATATAGTTGCTCCTCACTTTTACTGTGTGAACGATTGCTATGGTCATCAATGGCCTCATCTGAATAAAGTATATAAAATATTTGTGTTAGTTTCATGAAACTGGAACTCAGAGTCACTTCTCGTATAGGGCACTGCTAAGTGTAGGCTTTGAAAAAGGGCCCTACTTTGGGGAGATGTGTCTTCTTTCTCAATCAAATAATGCAATATGTTTTAATAGAAATGAATACCGAAACAGAGTATAGCAGAATACACAAATTAAAAAAAAAATCGAAGGTAGTGCTTTTTTTTATTCGCATTTGAATTTTTTGTTGTTTGATGTTTTCCCTATGTTTGCCTAAAAATATCCTGACTATTGTATCACTCAGATACCTTATATATATATTTTTTTTAATATTAGCCACATGTAAGTATAATACAACCTGAAAAGTATATGATAATGATTAAATTATTTCATGAGATACAGGCCTCCAAATTTTGCAACTCGTCGTTCGAGCAGGTATGTTTGGTAATTTTTAGAAAACGAAATATAATAGAAATAAACATAATTACTATATATTACGAGCAAGCTCTACTCATAGTTTGTTTCTAAAAAGTATTAGAATTCTCCTAAGTTTATGGTTTTAGTTTTTCACTATCAAACCTGCCCCCTCCATCAGTGCGCGTTAATGCAACTATCGACCTCTTCATGCCCTAAGATTTTTCCTGTACCCAAACTTTTTTTTCTGGTCAAAACAATGTGTGAATTCGTTTATACGAGACACTACAAAATGGCATATAAAAACATCAGTTGATTTAAAAATGTCGACCAGCCACCCTTTGGTCGATCTTATCTGAAATCACCCCCGCCGATTTTTTATAAATTACATTAAAAACGCCAAATATTCTCACGAATGACAAATGACGAGGCGGGGAACAAAAGAAAACCTTAATCTTTAATGGGGTGAACTTGCGCCCAAAACAAGATAACAATAATAACAGGCATCGTAGGCCAGCGTCGATGTCGGCGTTGTAGCAGGATCGAGCGCTACAGCGGATAGACGTCCTACTTTGTTAGTGCGTTAAGTCGACGACAGTCCGCGCACAACCTCAAAGTTCAAAACTTGGGGGTAGAAGCTGAGCTAGTTGGTGGTACATATTACAACGGTTAAACCAGCTGAACTACGAAAATAGGAAGAATGGAGTGAAGACAGGCGATTGCTGGACTAGCTACTATTTAATACTGACCCTTCGTTTTCCTCTCTTTGTCTACTGGCGTTGTGGCTACCTTCTCGGAACTTATTCCATCATTTAATGTTGTTGCTCCTCTATTATTGTCTTCATTTTCTTCCTACTTGATCTTTCTTTGCCATCTCGGATACTGGTTTTCCGAAGGAATCTTTTTTCGCTTGCCTGTAGGGCAATAGATGGTGAACTAAGGCAGTTTTCTTCTTTATCTTCTATGGCCAAGGCCTCAAGTATTTCGCGGGCGAGCTGGTCTTGTGGTGAGCCAAGATGGTTTCCATTTCGAGCTTGGCCTCGCACGTGCATGCTCGACAATGAGCAGCTAAATGCCCTTGACCTGTTAGGGCTCTTATGTTTGCTGCATGCTCACGTGCTCGACCCTTCACGCACCTTCCCGTTTCTCCAATATGCACACGCCCACATGACAGTGGTATGTTGTAAACTACTCCCTTTTCGCATTGGACGTACTTATTCGTATGTTTGGTGTTGCAAGTGCCGGTGTTGTTGGCCTCCGCTAGATTAACCTTCCTGCACATGGCATACACCTTGTTGGGTGCCGAGCACACTACTTGGACGCCCTGCCTTGTGGCGATCTTTTTCAACCGATGGGTGACACCATGAATATACGGAACCACCGCGAAAGGTGATCTAGGAGCCTTCTTTCGTGTGTTGGAGTCATTCTTTCGGCTGGATTTCTTGATGTTTTGGCAGAGTTTTTCACAGATGGAGGCTAAGAAGGGTCTTGGATATCCGGCCTCATGGAGTCTGGAGATTTGGGTCTCGAAGCTTCGTCCCATCTGATGTGAACATGTCTCAAAACTTGGATTGAGCGCGTTGGTAATAGGTTCAAAAATACGAAAGAGTTAGACAAAAAGGACGGACAGGACATCGGCCGAATACATCGGGCAGGCAGGGCGCTGCGTCAATGACCGACTACGAGAGCACCAGCGGGAGACCACCAAAGATGAGGCAGACTCGCAACACCCGATGCTGGTGCACCTCAGGGCATGCGCCCAGTGTTCCCCCGCCTTCCCCACCTACCCGCGTCCTGGGGGCGCACAAGAACCGGTAGTGGACGGGAAATATTGGAGGTCTTTGCCAAGAGAAGAGCGCCGCGCAACATTTCGTCGCCGTCACTCCTGCTCTCGGAGAGGGAGATGACCTTCCTGGGGCCGGAGTTGGCGACCGTGACGGCCCGGACTGGCGGACGTTGACTCGGAGAGTTTTCGGTACGAGATACCTGTCCTCGCCAAGCGCCCCCCAACCTCCCTTACTTCCTTTCCCGCCAAACTCGCTCTTTTCTTGGCTCTTCCCCCCTTTCTCCTCCCCCCTCCTGTTCACCCTTCCTGCCCCCCCCCCCCTTTCTCTCTCGCTGGTCTAATCTTTCTCACTAATCCTTTCCCCAAATCTTCGGCACCTCGTTGCTTGTCGGCCTGACAATAAATACCTTTATGTGTTGAAAGTAAACGAAAGGTGTTTGTCCTGTCCGTCCTTTTTGTCTAACTCTTTCGTATTCTTGGACTCAACGTTTAGTTTTAGAGCGCAGCTCTTAGGCACCCGTTTCCGGCTTGAGCGGCGTCGGCGTCGGCGTCGGCGTAACCAAGGTCATCCCAAGGTCACGTGACCCCCGAGGTCACGTGACCCCTCCCAAGGTCAAATCAAGGTCGCGTGACCCCAAGGTGACCCCCACGTGACCTCGGGGGAGGAGGGGGAGGGGGGTCACGTGACCTGGGGGAGGAGGGGGAGGGGGGTCACGTGACCTGGGGGGGCCACGTGACCCCCCCGCAAGAGATTGAAGAATGAGGGGAGGAGGAGGAGGAGGGGTATACCCTCCCCTGATTACCCTTCCTTCCTCCTCCTCAAGAGCTGCGCTCCAATTCGGCGTTACAGGGAGTTGTAAACGGCTTTCACTTTTTCTTCGTTACCACGACCGCTGGGGAAACCCACGGGCTGTTTGAGGTGTTGATGACGTCGCCGTCCAGCATTTCCTGAACTTTCTTCTGGATGGCTTCCCTCTCTTTCACAGAGACTCGGTAGGGTGGCCGATGAACAGGAAGTACATCGTCATCAGCAGCAATTCGATGCTTCGCAACCCACGTTTGGCGTACCTTTGACGACATGGCGAAGCACTCGCTTAACTCGGCGAGAAGGTCCGTCAGCTGTCGTCGTTGTGGGATGGGGAGAATTGGGTTGATGTTAAAAACCGAAGGTGCCGTTGTCTCGTGTTGCGACGAAGAGACGTCTTTCAAGACTCTGGAGATCGGGGCTGAGTCCCTGAAATCGTCGGCATGGCCCACAGCGGTCCCTTTTGTAAGGTGCAGGGCCTCCTGTCGGAAGTTCGTTATGAGGACAACCGTGCGTCCGTCTTGGAGCTACGTTACGCCTCTTGCGACGCCGATCCCTTTTCCTAAAAGCAGCTGAGCGCTTCCTTCCAGCAGATCTTCTCCGCAGATAGCTGTTCCGGTTCAAACAGGCACAGGCACACACGAGCGCGGTGGCAAGTTCACATGGTTGGCAAGTACGCACACTTCATTCGACATGGCCGACGTAGTTTTCCGATCATCTGGTGTTATGACAGTCTCCCGCAGCGTCAACTCGTTCACTTCCAGGTAGATGACGGCACCATATTCACACAAAAGTCCATTTCGAGTATAAAGTTTTTCGCACATACCTGCAGAACCACGTACTTCACTGGGGGATCGGTGGCAGAGTGGTCTAGCGCACACCAGCTCGCAGCACATGGAGCGAAAGCTCGCGCTTCAGAACCCAGGGATCCTGGGCTCAATCCCCACCCCTGTCCGTTTCGATCTGGATGAGCATCGTACCGGCGTGCGGTTATGTATCACTACTGCGTGGTTCACGTTAAAGACCCCAGGCGAGCGGTTGTACCGCACTGGCTAAATTGCTCACCTACAGCTGAGACAGCAGACGCCCACTGAGGCAGACTAACTTCCAGCTGTATAAACATACACACGTCAATTTGCTTCACATGCTTCACTGGACATGTCTCGTCGTAAATCTTGACCCGGGCGGTGCACCTTGCAACGGGTGGGATGAGGTGCCCTCCGGCGGTGAGTGTCTGCAGGCCATCCCACAGTCTAGTGACTTTCCAGAGGCGTAGAGAGAGTCTTCCCCTCAAAACGGAGTGGTCCCGCTCCGGTGTCAAGGAGTGCCGACGCATTGTGGCCGTCCATGACAACGTTGAGGTTATCGGGCACCGTTGCGGAAATGTCGCTCCGATGCATGGCGTCGGTCGAGTATGAGGACTCCGCCGTTCTTGGAGGTTCTTTACGTCATCCATCTAGGGCAACTCCAACTCCAGAAATTGCCGCACTTAGTTTTCATAGCCATGACAAGGTCAAAAACCTCTTACGACGGGGTCGGTGCATCGGCGAAGGTGGACGTCGTGGTGACTGCGACCGGGACCCGCGGCCAGGTGCAGGCGGGGGAGACTGAGGTCGTCGAAGTTCCTCTTCAATCTCCTGCGGTCGCTCACCATAGCGTGGCTGTGGGTCGTTTGGATGGAGGCCGCGCAGCGCTATTTGCCGGTAGGGGCAATGGTGGTAGATATGGCCGGTTTCTCCACAGTGGTAGCACAACGAAAGTCAATCGGCCGTCCTCCACACGTTGGTCTTCCACGGCGAGGGTCGCTCCGGCTAGGCGTACTGGATTTGTCCTTTCTGGCGTCGAGGATACTGCGGCATCGAAAAGCCTTGTCGGGGTGGTGCCGTGGCCTGGCTGTTACCTTGCGACGATCGTCGAGTCATCGCGCCGTAGCTCAACGTCAGTTCCTCTGGCGTCGTCATGTTGATGGCAACTTCAGGTTGGAAGGCTTGGGGATGTTCATGGCGGTTGAACTGGTCATGATGATTGAACTGATCATGGTGGTTGAACTGGTCACACTGGTTGGACAAAAATATTTTCAATTGTTCACGCCACCAGTGTGCTTCGGAAATCTTTATTATACACAAATGTAGAAACAATGCGCCTTCTACAAGCATCAGGCTGAACATACACTGAGCGCACATACATACACGGCACATACAAACATCAATACAACAGCACACTAACCCGATCGATACTCCCGAGCTCTGCGTTTCCGTCTTTTATACTGGTCGTTTTTAATGTACGGAATTTCTCGGTGACCGCCTAAGCAATAAAAAATATTCCCAGCATGCTGATTTTTTTCCAGCAATGTCATACCTCTGAGAGTACTTTGAACGGCTCAGGGGGTGAATCTCTCAGTAAAAAGTAAGCGCTTGATCATACCGTAATTATTTGAAAGACAATAAATCAAAGTGAGAAAGCCAATAAATAAAGTGAGAAAGAGGGGTCAAACTGGTAACCAGCTGGATCAGTTCGGCTAATCTGGTGACCAATTTGGTCAATCTGGTTACCAGTTGGACCGGTTCGGCCAGTCTGGCGACCAGTTTGGCGTCTGGTGACCAGTTCGGCCAATCTGCTGACCAGTTCGGCCAATCTGCTGACCAATTCGGCCAATATGGTGACGAGTTCGGCCAATCTGGTGACCAGTTAGGCAAATAAGGTGAAGTCAGGCCAATCTGGTTACCAGTTAGATCAATATGGTTACCAGTTAGACCAGTCTGGCTACCAGTTGCGCCAGTTTGATTTCCTGTTAGACCAGTATGACCAGTCCAATATACCAGTTTGACCAGTCCAAATACCAGTCTGACCAGTTAGATTTTTAAACTGGTCTTTCAATAGGGGAACCTCTTCTCGAACGACCTCGGTGAGCGATAGTGAGGATGGGCGATCCGCAGCGGGGAACATCTTGCGGAGCTCTTCCCGGACGACTTCACAGATGATGTCGCGAATGTCGGGGATGCTAGGGCCAATGTCGTAGCCCAATGCAGAAGAAGCAGCGATGCTCGAGTGCCGATGGAAGTTGCTGGCTCTTGCGATGAGGGCACGTTCTATATTCGTGGCCTCCGTACGAAATCTTCGACGGTGGATGGGGGGTTGCGTCCAAGACCACCGAAAATGTCAACCTTTACACTTTGCATCAAGATCCGCAGCTTTTTTTTTCGTCGGTGGCCTGAGGGTCGGTGCTAGCGATCAGGCGCAGAACATCCTCGACGAAACTGGTGAAAATCTCGTTTGCACCCTGGGTCCTCATTTAAAGAAGGTGCTCGCGGCCCTTTCCCGTCGATATTGATTGGTGAATGTCTGTCTAAGCGCATCATTGCAGGCGGTCCACAAGGTCAAGGAAGTCTCGCGATTCACGAACCAGTGCCTGGACACTCCTTCGAGCGCGAAGTAGACTCTGCAGGCGTTGTTCGTCCGTCCATCGGTTGTGCTGGGCCACTCGCTCGTACTGTTATAGCCAGTCCTCGACGTCTTCATAAGGCTCACCATGGAAGGACGTGGTCGTACGTGCACCGACGGGTAGGACAACGAAGGGTGGCGTGGTTATCGTCGCGGTATTCTTCTTTAGCCTCTGCGGCAGGGTACCGAATTCCGGGGACTGCCTTTTGAAACGGCCACTTGTTCAGGCTTAGGCGTCTTCGGTTAAAGGTAGCCTTCCGGGACTGAGCACCTCACTTGGCTGGGGTGTCTTCGGAGGGGTACACATCACGGGCATAGAATGCAGTACCCCGAACCTCCACCAAAATGTCATGAATGACAAATGATGAGGCGTCGAATAACTTTAAAACTAAACGTTTAATAGGGCAAACTTGTGCCAAAAAAAAACAAAAAAACAAGCATCGTAGGAGAGCGTCGATGTCGGTGTAGTAGCAGGAACGAGCGCTGGCGAAGAAATTTTCTCGTAGAGTCACGCGGAGCGCCTTTTGTAGATGCACGGGTTTCGCGAACATTGGGCGTAGAATGTTCGGCCTTCGAACATTCTAAACGAGAAGCTTCTAGGACGTTGTAGATACTAATATTACAACAAAATAATAAAAGTTGCGTAGCCCTCGGGAATCGAACCTGGGGCTCTGCGTGCGAGTCGGGTGCGTTGCCTACTCGGCCACGCACGCGGCAAGATGCATACTTTTTTTTTGTACAAAATAGCAGAGCCTGATTTTTTTTTTAGAATTGACCTAGTTTAGGTGATCACTTTTTAACAAGTATTTTATGACACATGTATTGTATGAAATGAAAGTTGCCACAAATGACAATTTAACAAGTACAATATTCTAGTCAAATAGTTATCTTAGCGGGAAATGTCTTCAAATCCGAAAAATAACTCGAAAAGTAGAAATGTCCAACATATATTTTCTCAAAATAGTCTCTTTTTTTTCGTTTTTCGTATCATGAGTTTTTGGAATTGATGTAAAACATTCATTAGAAATAGATGCAATAAGGGGTAGGGATATATAAATGCGTAAAGTCGGCCTTAAAATCGATGAACACAAGTGATGCCATAGCCTCCTCTATGCTCAGAAAGCCTGGCAGTTCACTACGGAGCCATACAGTGCCGGGTCGTAGACTTGGAATGCGAGGATCTGGTAGCACAGAGCATTTCTCGGGGAGCCTTGACGTGAGCGCACAGCTTTTGCGGCGGCGAGGAACCGAAACATGATTTTCAAGCCCGACGAGAAAAGAAGCGGTAGCGCGAGGAACGCGAGGAGCGCGAGCGGATATTTCATCGCTCGGGAGGAGTGTGTTTTGGCGTCTCGCCGCAGCGGGGCGCCCGTCACGTGGTTCTCCTCTCTTCCGTCGTCTGCCGCTCCACCCTCTCAAGTTCGGCGGCCGCTGCTCAGGCGATCTGCCAGGCTTTGTCAGTATAGAGGAGGCTATGGTGATGCGTGGCCGGCGCGGGAAAACCACCAGACGCGCCGTTGTACTTCGCAATAACGCGGCGAACGAGAGTGACTGGGACGTTCCCACTTCTGAATCGCAGGAGTGCTTGGAGAGAGTTATCGTTTGGAGTAATTTTAGGGGCGAAGCTCCTTAGGGTCTAGCCTTGTCCGCCCGTCCGTCCGTCCGTCCGTCCGTCCGTCCGTGCTCACAAAAAAAAAAAAATGTTTGCGCAGTCGATAGGATTCGAACCTGTCCATCGCCTCAACCACTCGGCCACGACTGCGGGACGAGTAGGGGCTCTGAGATGTGGTAGTAACTCAAAAGCTGGGGATGTCATGGATGAAACGTTGCATGTAGCCGCTCAATGTCTATACAGGAAACTTTGCATGCATGGCTCTCCATTTCACCGACCATAAAGCAGTAATAATGAAGTCGAAACGCAACCCGGAACTCAGAACTACCTATGAGCAATAAAATCAGTATCATCAGCACCACCAGAGCTTCGCCCCAATCAACATCATTCACCACGTGGAGATGCGGTCATTTTTTTTTTCTTTTTTTACGGGCGGCCTGCTTTTGAAGGTGACGGGTCATGCGTGAGACGACGCTTTTTCTCTCATGCGCGAGCCTTGACAGTTCAGCGTCAATAAATTGTAAATGGCGGTAAAACTCTGATAAAAAAGATAGCCCTGCTCTATAGGAGCGAGCGAATACGGAACGCATGTTTGCAGTCATACTGTGCCGTTTGCAAAGCGCGCATTGGGAACGGCTTCGGTGTGCCGACGTCCCCCGTGCATCAAGGAGTGGAGTAATTTGGTAATCGCGGCCACAGCGTGCTTACGCTATCGTAGCGCCCTGTGTCTCCTTATTGCCGGCCGGGAAAGCGCTCTTTGTGTTCTTTTTTAAGGTCGACTTTACAGTACCTTCGAAATGACAAAATAGGTGAAGTTATATTTTTACGTACGAACCTTGGCATCAATTGAATGCTTAGTAAATTAGCTATTGGCACCTTATCAGGGTATTAGTTGGCTTCGATTGAACACAATTAATTGAGGTAAAGCTGATAAGTATGTCGAATATCATGTTTAATACAATGGGTACAATACAATACTAAAGCAATAAGTAATGCAAGACAAAAACGGAAGTCAACTCAACCTTTAATGGGGCGAACTTGTGTCCAAAACTAAATAGAAAAAGGCTAGCATTGTAGGCGTCGATACTGCAGGATCAAACGCTGGGGGGAGACTGCCTCCGGCTTGACACGCGGAGCCCCTTTCGTACACGCGAGCGCTTCTCGAACAGCTGGCATAGAACGTTCGGAGCATAGAACAATCCAACTTCGAAGAAGCAACGCGATTCTCGAATTTACCAGAACGCGACAGTAAATAAAAAAGGGTACTTCCGCTGCCAGGAATCGAACCGTGGCCTCTTGGCTGGGAGCCAATCACGATACCCTTTCGACCAGGAACGCGCTTCGCCTTTATTACGCGGGAAAAAAAGGTATTTTTATAAGCTGTCCTTTAATATATACATGTTGCCACATCAATAATTGTAACAAAGGCTGTCATTATATACACGAGCTGAATTATCATCAAAAGAGCAGTATTCTGGATGTTTTTGCAATATAAGAATAGAAGCATATTTTATGACCATTAGACTTTTTTTACTGTAGTTGGAAAACCACGATAATTTTAATTTTTTTGTGCGAAAGGTACTTAAACCAAAACCGAAAGATGCATAAATTTATCGCAGCACAAAAAAAAAATTGACCTTTGACAATTATTGAAATCTCCGTATCCGCCATTGGTCTCTTTGAAGTCAAACACTCGAGAACTAAATGTATACTGTAAAAACAGGTTTTTGTTTCGTCCTAGTAATGTATTTGCCCAGCATATATATATATATATATATATATATATGTGGAAGATTGCTAGACATGACCCCATTTTTCTACACGATGTAAAGTAAAAGCACCCATATAGTATTTAAAGCATATTTCACTCAAGGGATAAAAAGATGAACGGAAGAGATCCTTTAGCGCGTATAATTTATTTGATCTAAATATACGCACTTCCATTTTTCGCTGTAGAATCAGTGGTGAAATGACGATAGCGGAGGAAGTCACCAAATCGATCTATCGATTGCTTTTTTTAATAGCAGCATTTCTGACAACTTAACATATTCCTTCCGAGGAAATGTGCACTGGTGAGCAAACTTACTGCAAGAATTTGAAAATATACTCGAATATGAGTATAAATTGCACGTGATGAACATCAAAGTAAACGACTACTTAGCAAAGATAAAATGTAACTTAAAGTAACTAAAGTAACGAATAGTAGTTATCCCAGAGAAATTTGATTTGAGTAGACGTACAACTCTAGCACCCAATCTCCTTCAGAGTAAGTCAGTCTGCTAATGTTTTAGGTGAAGGTTGTGAACACCGAAGGCAGGATTGTTCCCGTGAACACTAGCGGGGAACTGTGCACCCGAGGCCCCCATGTGTTCAAGGGCTACCTCAACGACGACGCCAAGACAAAGGAAGCCCTCCGAGAGAACTGGTACCACACAGGGTAAGGGCCTCGTCGGTCGCAGTGCCGACGGCTTTGATGAAAACTTATGCGTTGCAATACATGACTATACAATGATTTATCGTATTAGGGCACCCAGAGACTGACTTCTAAAGGAAACTGCACGAACCAACAAAGTCAACAACCGGATAAAAAACATATTTTCCTTCCTGGACCAGGGTCTCAAACACAACGATGACTGTGTGGAGATTTGGGAACGCTTTAGTAATTTTGTTTTTTCAATGTTGTTTAACTAATTAAAAGCAAAGAAAACACATAATAACGCCCTGGGAACAAACAAGCATTATGTAACAAGTAAAACGTTAAGTAACGCTTGTCACTTAAGTTCGAATATTTTTTCATAACAGCACGAAAAGATACACCACTCGTTTGCCCGAACCAAGGACGTTACTAATATTTACAATTAATGTCTACCATAATGAAAATCTTACGGTCTTGTCTAGATTTGAGCGTAATTGATGCTGAGTGGGCAAAAACTTTTACATATCTTGGGATAATTTCTGAATATTTGATTGTATTACAGTGCATCATTACACGAATAATAAACCGACATTAAGCCCGACTTTTTCAATGATATTATTGCACTCACTCGTGAAGCGTATAAACGTTGGAAGGGAACATCCTGGTGCGCCGCTTCGCGCTCATTCGAAATAACTTGTTTATTGAGTCATCAAATATCTCTTGTTTGTACAGACATGCTAAGTTTGGAAGGCAACAAAGAAACATGGAACTATTCTACTTATTCTGTGATTTCAATACTTTTAATGAAATGGTTCCTTAATAATCAATATCCTAGAATAGCTTCTTTTTTCAGTTCCTCCCTTGTAACCTCACTCATTTCCAAATTAACTAATTTGTTAATGGATTGATATTTAGCAGTCGCCTTGCCACGGATATACCGTGAAATGCCGTAGAGCGCTGACTTCACTTTCACTGAAAACAGGGGTAATCTAGATATGGGTGCTTGTGCGATCAAATCGGGCGGTTAACGTATAATTTTAGAAATTCCCAAGTTTGGGAGACGTTAATAGTGGGCGCTCTAAAGAGGTGGGCACTTCCGCGGTATTTTGCGGTATTTTTGGTTGAATTAGAAATCTCTCACTTACAAAATACATATGTTATTCTTTACTTATTTACTTCAAAAAACACTTTCTCATTTATATTGTCTTTCTCATTCATATTCTCTACTCATCAAAGTTTTATCATTTAGTTCTTCTTGACCACTCCTTTAAAAATTTTGTTCCAGACCAATTCCTACTTGATCTTACGTTCAACGGTTTAGTGTTGCCTCTATTCGTACCCCGCTCTTCGTTACTTTGGGCTCTTTACTCTGCGACATTTGCCTGTGGTAGTTCTGAACCCATCTGAAAGGGACGGAGATCTATTTTGCTGCCTCCAGAGAGCCACAGAATTCAATTGCCTTATCCTTACGCATAGCCTCAGCCCCAGACGCTGCAGGACACCTGCAATTGCTATTATTGGAAGCACAATGCGACTACGAAGAAAACCGTTTTAAGTGTCTGGATGACATCCACGCATCACAAAATAAAATTGCTATAGAAACAATGTTTTCGATTTTGGTCACGAGAATCATCTGAGCGATTTAGAAACGTGCTTCTATTTCTGGACCGACACCCTAAAATAGAAGTACAATTGTAAATGCTCCGAACTCAATATAAAGTTGACGTAGTAAATATCGCGGAATTTCTCTTTTTTTGTGTAAAATTCATTTTGTGGTATGAACTAGTGGGTACTCTCTCCAGGCACGTAAAGCATGATGTTGTTTTCAAAATTCAATGTCATAAAAGCGTTTGCAAAACATGTTTTTATTTCAGGGTCGACGTTTCGAAACAAAAAATATATGTGTAAGATGAAAGGTGGGCGAGTTGGTGATAAGTGTTCATATTAGCAGCAACAGCGCGTAACAAAGAAGGACAAAAGGAGAGGACACATAAAAAAAAAAAACAGTGCTCACTAAGAACTTGCGTTTTTTATTCTGCTTATTTGAGAAGAAGGTCCATGGTACAAAGAAAGCAACAAAAAAAAAAAAACGAGAAATCTGCGCTCAGGACATTGAGTTCTTCGCCAAGTTTTATAATTTTTGGGCGGATAAAGAAACAGAAGGGGCGCTGACACGCTTGTCTGGAAGTCGCGCTATCGTCTCAGGCCGAATAATTTCTTTATTTAGAGGCTGGCCACCCCGCGGCAATACCGTGCATTTTGTGAATGGGGTATCACAAGTTCACAACCACAGCCTAGTGCAGTGAATTTCTAGGTAGTCAAAGAAGTGTTGTACACGTTCCTAAAAAACAAAAACAACAAAAGCTGGTTTCTTGTTTTTTCAAAAATTTTGAACGCGTTCTCATTGCGGTTTAAAAAGATAGAACGTATCGTTACATACAGGTTACATTTGTATTTTGTTGATTACCATATTTAATTGCATCAAAGTTATCTTTTGTCTAACCCATCAAATGAATACACACTAATTTGAGTACCGCGATGAAAGGACACCAGGGGACCTAATCTGGACACTTGGGGAAATAGTCGGCGAGAAGTTGGGCGACTGTGATTGGCCGCCGCCAAGGTCAAGCGGCGTCGGCCAATCACTGCCGCCGGATTTCTCGCCAACTGTTTCGCCAAGTCTCCATATTATTACACCAGGAGAAGAAAACAAGCAGAAGCAAGGTTTTATTTGTTCATATATTCCCACTTAAATATCTCACCTTTTACCAATAGTCAAGTTTGTAGTGGGCACTTCAGAGAAGCCAAATTTACGGTTACACCACATTGCACGATCGTTTTACAACAACCTCACACGTTTCAACCTAACAAAGTCTCTTGTTCGAACTTAACAACAGTTGCTTTTGATGTGGCTTTCCGCGAGACGAGAAAGTGAAGAAGGGGTTAGGTCTTTTGGAAGGTCAGTCACGAAAACTACGAGTCCTTCTTCTTGAAGGTTCGTTTTGTTGTTCAGTTTGAAGGTGGGAGACAAGGGGAGAGGGAATAAAGGTCAATTTTTTTTGTATCTTCTAGGTGACTAATGTTCGGGTTGCAAGGGTCCGTTCCATGTCTGAAGACCTGTTTTTTTTTTTTTTGTAACTGTAGGTTTCTTTGTGGGGGTTGAGTGATTGCTGCAGTCGGCCTTAGATTACTGGGTGTACGAGGATTCGGGGAAGCAAAAAAAGTGGCTGAGTTTGAGACGTCCCTCTTTCTGTGCCTTTTCCTTCGACTAAACGTTTTGCTTTTCTTACCGCAGTCTTGGTCCCTGGCAAAAGAATCAATGTCCACTAGCCCAACTGTAACCAAGCGAGCGCCCCACAATATAAACTTTAACATTAGTAACAAAAAAGTTAACGAGACCCTGCTCTTCGTAATGGTATTGTTTTTATACTTTTTTAGAATTTCCCTCTTAGGAATGAAATAAAAATTACCCCGTCAAAAAAAGGAAAGCAGGTTTTTTTCCGTTTAGTAACAATGTAACGACTTCCCGTTCCAGTTCCACCTATGCAAAATAAAACGGCGGCGTTCCTTCTTTCCTGCAAAAAGGAACGCGTTCCAGGAACGCCGTCCCTTGTAACGCCGTTATGTACAACTCTGGGCCAGAGACAGTCTCGTTCATATACGGAGGGCAAGTTCGTCTGCTTCTTGCGCAGGGGGTAGCGGTGACGTCAGAACGCCGAGCCCTGATTGGCTGATCGCGACCCCCTATCTGAGCGTCGTCTGCTCCTTTGCAACGTCGTCTGCTCGCAACGTCGTCTGCGTCTTACCTTTCCTGCGACTTTCGAAAGTGCAGAGGCCAGATTCACGAAACAAAATTATCGTAAGTTTTGCGCAGGTTACGACGGAATCCTGCGACAGCTCCGGAGCTGTCTTACGCACTTCTTACGATCAAATCAGCATGGTCGACAGCGTCGCTCAGTTACTTGGTCGCGACGACCAACGGACGTTTATTTTTGTACGTGCTCTTCTCACGCTTCCCGACTACAAGCAGCAAGAAAAAAAGTAAAAAGTACTTGAAATAAACCGCGACGAACAAGAACGCTGGATCCACAAACACCCGGAAAATTCTTCAACGGCCACGATTCCACCGACCCCGAGCAAGCGAGCTCGGCAGATAGGCCTAGCAGGCACAGCGGTGCTCCGACGGTCCTTGGCCAAGACCGTCTGCCCACGACCGGCTGGCGTGCGGAATGGAATATGCCCGCGCGACCCTTGTGAACCCTTCCCGTATTATACTTTGATCGCTGACCTCAATTCTAGATTAAGAGGTCAATCTCTTCCTCTTGTCATCTCCTTGTATTCCGAGGCAGCGGTGACTCTCGCTGGTGAAAAAGCGGTGAATCTCCGACAGACGCAGGAAAAGTAAAGCATCCATCGCTTTGACTAGCAGACGTAAAGCATACGACGTTAACTGCGCCAACCAGCCGACGCCGTTAAAGAGTGAGGAGTCTCGCCGCACACGAAAGGAGGGAAAAAGTATTTGGGAGGGAACTTGCGGACACTCTCGGTTCTTAGCAAACAAACCTCGGCGCCTCGGGACACCTCGCCAGTGAGTCATTTGACTTCTGTCCTTGATGCGCGTCTGCTAGCTGTTAGACAAAAACAGCCTACCGCTCGAGTTAATTCGTCTGCCCTCTCTGAAAGGCGAAGTCGAGCTCGCTCGTAAAGACCTGCACTTCCGAAAGTCGCAGGAAAGGTAAGACAGACGAAGACGACGTTGCGAGCAGGCGACGTTGCAAAGGAGCAGACGACGCTCAGACAGGGGGTCGCGATCAGCCAATCAGGGCTCGGCGTTCTGACGCCACCGCTATACCTCCTTTCTCATGCGCAGAAGACGAAAATGAGCCCAGTTGCGAGGCGTATTGCTTTGATACCCTCGCAGCCGATCGTTGAGAAATCTGCCCGTTTGTGCGACTTATATTTTGGCGCATGAAAGTGGTATGGAATATACCTCTCCTTCTGTACACTGAGCAGAGGGAGTTCTTTGACTGACAGCGTTATAAACTATTTTACGTAAACTACTTATTTTTTTGGTGCCGAACAAAGCCACACTTTTTTTTAACCCGGTTCACTATATATAGAGATAATTTTTTTTTGTTATTCTTTATCTTGAGTATTGAGGACACCACTAGCGGTCTACACATACCAATTTCTTAGTAATTTGTTTCCATAGGGAGGAATGAATGGCGTGCGTTTTAAGCCCTGACGTTCTGAATGACATGATTCATGTGGCAACAGGCGTGAGTTCAGCTTCGTGCATCACACCAAAGACCATGTCAGCTCCTAGCAACCCAGTTCTTGTGATCGGTGGCGTACATTTACCGATAAAGTGCAACAAGTCCTCTGCTAGGGTCCGAAGTTCGCAGTTCTGCAGAAAAAGTGAGCATCTGAGCTGCCCTCACTTGTGAGAGAAGTGTCGCGAAGGGCGCCTGAGGCTGATTGTAACGCCTGCACTTCTCAAGGTGGGGATATTAACGCAATAGCAATTAGGAGCTCGCGTCACAGAAAATCCGGCGTCGGTCTCGGTGTCGGTGGGACCAAAAAAACCCACAATGCAACGCGCGCAGCCACCTGTGACGTCACACGTGGCTGCGCACGTTGCAACATGAGGCTTGTCCTCTTAATTTGGCGGAATATTTTTCCCGCAAAATTAAGCGAAAATCTGTTCGCCAAATTTCGCGGGTAAATCCCATAATGAGTCGCGCGCCGCCAAGTGTGACGTCACGTGTGACATCACACGGGGCTGCGCGCCTTGCATTATGGGACCACACACACACACGATTGCACGGCTTGGACAATGAGCACAAGTTAATCTGAGGATTGCGAGGGGAACCCGGTAACGCTATCGTGTTCCACTCTTAAAGGGGGAGCTTAGCATCCCCAAGTTTTCATTTACCGTGTCAGCCATTGGTCGCACACCTGCCTGTCGAACGAGCTGAGTCGTACTTGAAGGAACAGTCCCTATCTCTTCTACAAGCAGACAAAGAAGGTGGGCTTGCGGTAATATCGACACATACCTTGGGTACCAGCGCCCATGCAGCAATTTACTCAATTTTACAACACCATAATAGCATTTCCTTATCAAAGATAAAAAGTAAGGCAAAAAACGTTGCCTGTCATTGGGCTTAAAGCAGGTGTGTTCCTTCAATTTCAATAGCAAAAACTTCAGTTTATAAATTTTCTTCAATAAAAAACTCACAAACAAACAGTCCTTGAAGAGTAATGGTTTTATTTACAAGAAAGGTTCGTTTTTTTTTGTTTTTTTTTACAGTTGACAATCAGTTTCTACTGAAGGACTCAAATTATGTCGCCAGTTTTCTCCCCCAACACAGTGACAGCGTGCTCCGTTGACCTCAAAGACCTTTATTATTCTATTCACCAAGAACCACTTTTAAAATGTGTGGAAAATTGGATCGGCAGTCTTGGATCTGTTGCGTTTCAGAATGCTTCAGGCGTGTCTCAGGGTACTTTCCTTGAGTTACTCACGGTTCATCTTCGACTTACCTTTGCCAAATGCGATATTAATATCCTACTGCAAAGGGACGGGGTTTGTATTTAGTTGCACATTTCCCCGGTTCTCTGTGACATATACCTTGAGCACTCTAATAGGATTAATATAGGTCGCCTCGTCGATTCGGCAGTTAAAGTATTTCTCTTTGTAGATATTTTTTTTTTATTCTCCTCAACAGTGATGAGAATAAT
This sequence comes from Ixodes persulcatus, assembly GCA_013358835.2. Classification (NCBI taxonomy): domain Eukaryota; kingdom Metazoa; phylum Arthropoda; class Arachnida; order Ixodida; family Ixodidae; genus Ixodes; species Ixodes persulcatus. The sequence continues at coordinate 665,252 of JABSTQ010011069.1, read as the reverse complement.
GACTCCCTATCATTTTACAAAGTTATTTCTCCGCCTCGTCTCAACCTACGATAAACTAAAGGCCAAAGCAACAGGCTGCCATGTCCAATCACAAACCCGTTAGAAGCCACGTACGTTATTCCGGTGTGCGTATTTCCGAGACTCGCTTATTGATACGCACGTAGGAGGAATACACCACCTGGTTTCTAACTGGCTCGTGGTTGGACCAGGCCGCCTGTAGCTTCGGCTTTTAGTGCATCGTAGTATGAGACGAGGTATAGCTTCAGAACCTGTTCACATTCGTTGTAGGAAAATCATGAGCTTCCAAAGAAAAAACGAATCAGGTTTTTAGACTTCACAATACTGTTGCAGGAGCATCATGTATGTTGGTGACAAGAACCAAGAGCACAAAAACACTCTTTTATTACAAATCGGCGCATTCAAATTTAGAAAAAAGGAAGCATTGTTAATCTATGCCTAGAAAATGTTTTAAGTAAATCCTGTCCACATTTGTTGAAAGTGAGCTCCTATGCTCCGCTCTCAAGGCTTAATCTGCAGGATCTTCAAATTACCTTTTGTATCTGCAGTCTAAAGGACATTGAAGAACGCAAAATGTGAGAGTAAAGAACAACGGTTAACAGACAAAAAGAAAATACCAGTAGTGGTGCCCTATATGCAAAAGAACTATTGCATAAGCTAGGAAGGATAGCAAACCGGTTTGACATAAATGTGTTTTTTGCCACACCAAACAAGCTGAGTATTTTATGCAAAATTCAACAACGCAGTCAGTCTAAGACAAATCGGCACGAAGAACATCAAACTCCCTTTGTTCAAGGTAGAGGAGTGGTACGTTCTACACAACACACATGTGACAATCGTATACAGGGCGTTTTTTTGTTTCGGCTGCACCAAATTTTCAAAAAAAGGGAACGTGAGATAGAGTAGCTTGATTCCTGGGGAAGTGTTAATGACCATGGCAGCCTCTAGCAAAAGTGGAATATAGGTAATTAGATAATTAACTAAAATGTTTTAACTATTTTTTTTTTATTTTTCACTTGAGGGCACACAATGAATTTAGAGGATTCAAGATCGACCACAATATGATTTAGCCGTGTCGTCAAATTTAGACAAAAAAAATTTCTAGTAGGTCCTGCGGTGTCGAGAAATGTCACTTTGGTGCATGGCGTCAAACCGAAACTAAACAGGGTAGAGCTCCTGTAAAGTTATCGCTCCGCCCTTCCTGGGATGCGATTCACCATCATCGCAGCCGGCTCCACTTGCTTAGGCAAAGCTGGCTGCGATAACAACGATTCGCGGGGGCCGCCCTGGCGGCCCCCGCGGATCGACGCTGTGTACCAAAGTGTCATTTCTTGACCCCGTAGCAACTACTATGAATTTTTTAATCAAACTTTGATGGCAGGGCAAAACAATATTGAGGTCGAGCTTCAATTATCTAATTACATTATTTTCCCTCAAGTGGAAAATTAAAAAAAAATTGAAACAGATTAGTTAATTAGCTAGCTAATTACCTAATTTCACCTGTTTTCTAGAGGCCGCTATGGCCATTAACATTGCCCCAGGGCTAAAATTAGTCTATCTTACGTTCGTTTTCTTTCTAAATTTGGTGCAGCTAAAAAAAACACCCTGTATATCTCAGGCAACCGGGCAAATCATCGGCTGCGAGAGCATCTTAAAAACACGCAAACGGCTATCTCTGGCAATCTTGGAATTGGCTGCAGAGACTGTGATTGTGATCCCCATTTCACAAAAGACATTTTATTGGCCACGAGTGGCGACCCTCTAATTAGAGAAATAATTGAGGCTGAGAAGATAGTGCGACTTGATGACAAATGTGTCAGCGCCCCTAGCTAATGTTTCTTTTTCAATCAATATATTATAATACTCAGTGTTGGGAAGTACTTCAAGTACATTGTACTTAAAGTACTACTTCAAGTAGGTTTAGGAAACTTGTACTTGACTTGAAGTACATTCACTAAGCTTCTACTTGTACTTTACTTAAAAGTATTTTTTTCTGGTACTTTCCGGCGAAAGTACAATTCCCGACTTCAAAGTGTATTCCCCGAATTCGGTTTTCTTAAATTTGTATCACGAAATGATGCTTTGCCAACTCTGAAAAAATACTGGGAGGGATATTCTCAGAACGTCTCAAAAATTACATTCTTGAGACGTTCTCCTTCTTTTTCTTGTCGTCTCTCAATGCCTCAGTCTCGGGTTTTTCACTAAAATGTTGGATATTCTACTCGCACCTGAAACGTGAGCAGACGACGGATCGCTCCGTTTGTTTTGGGGGCGGCTTTCCCTGTAGCTTTTTGAACTCTCGCTACTTCTCGTTCGGTCAGCGCAAGGGAGGAGGTTTACAATATCAGGGGAGAAAATTTATTAATGTAGCACCTGAGACTGTGGTGCGGAAAAATTAAATTTTCAAGTCGAAGTAAAAGAAAACAAAGGAGAACATCACAATGATTTCAGACATTCTATTTTGTCTTTTGCTTCTATTTGAAAGTTCAAAGTTCCTTAACTTTTCGCACCCCGATCTCGGGTGTTATATTATGATCAATTATCACCAGCTCGTTTGCACAGTCACTGTTTATTTTTTTTTATTAAGGAGAGGACACTCCTCTATGAGAGGATTGCTTCCGGAAGCGACGGGGCTGACGTCATGCTCTTTCCTAGTACATTTAGCCCCCTTGTGTGCAACAATCCAGTGCAAGGGGCGCCGAATTCAGAAGAGGGACTTCTGAATTTTGCTCCATTCCTGAAAATAACTACTCTGTGGCAACTTGACTTTATCAAATATTCACCGCTGTTTTTTAAAGTAGGTCATGCACCCTATTACGCCTGGACAATGCATACCAGTTAAAACACTACTGTATAGGAGAATGAAAGAGCATCGTGAAAGATTGTGTTAAAATACTTGTACTTTACTTTGAAAGTACATTGTTTTTATAGTATTTTACTTCAAGTACGTTGCATCCAGTGTACTTAATACTTTACTTAAAAGTACATCACGTCTCATTTACTTTGTACTTTACTTGAAGTACCTTTTAGATGTACTTTTCCCAACACTGATAATACTTTGCAAAGTAGTCAACGTGATGAGCGCAGATTGCTTGGGTATTTCGTTTTCGGTTTTCTTGTAGTATGGACTTGCTTCTTACCACAAAGTAAAACAACAATAAGGTGATAGCCAACCAGCACTGCGTTTTAGTTCTGTGTCTTCATTCATTATTGCTTGCTACACGCTGTTGCTGCTAATATATTTGGAAATACGTAACTCGAAATGTGTCTGGCGAAGTGTATTTAGCGCAGCTAGACTTGCGCCAAAAAAGCAAATGTGTTCAGGAACAGGCGTTTTGTGGAATAAGTTTTCTAACTATTAAATTAAAAAAAAAAACTTGTTTTGGGAGTTTGGTAATATGAAGGTCTTTCGATCTACCAAAACTAAACACGTTTCGGAATACCCACTCTTTGCTCTATTTGGCATGCTATTTAACATTTCTAATTTTAGGATAGCAATTGATAAATCAACAAAAGAATGTGATGCGAAAACCAACAGTCAAATTTTCCCGCGCTCCTCATTGGGGTGACGTAACATGTAGTATAACTTGGAAGTGGAGCAGGCAGTCTAAAAAGAACAATACTTTCCACATTTCTTTTTTCTGGAGCGAGTTTACGGGCACCACACTTTTCACAACACAAAACTTCTTGTATCCCTTCGGTATACAGGAAGTTTGTACACCGTCGGGAAATACCCTAATTACAACACCTGACGTCATCTTTCTGACGTCATCTTTCCACTAGAAAACCTGAGCCTCACACAAGAAATACGAAACTTTAAACCTTCGCGAAAAATTATTGTTGTGAATTGAAATTTTTGTACTAGTTCAGGTGAGTGTAATAGTATGCTGAACCAATTTTGAAGCAAATCAGTTTTGATAAAAAAAAAAGTTCCTTGGAGCTATCCATTAAACAGATATTTAAAAGCGGCATTGCATTTTAGAAGTGTGCCTTTATGTTTTTATGTTATATTGATAAATCTTGTTGAATGAACCCAATAACTTCTGTAATGCCATCGTATCAGGACTTGAGAAAAGATTTAATGTAATGAAATCGGATCGCAGCTTTCAAAATGTTTATCCTCTCTGGCCAAACATTCCCAGGGACGAGGGGACCATGACCGAGGACGGTCGGATCACATTTTCGGGCCGCATCACGGAAATGATCAACACTCAGAGTTTTAAAGTGCCGCCGCTGGAGGTCGAGAGTCTCCTCAACACGCACCCCGACGTGGAGGAGGCGCAAGTATGTTTCCTAAAGCGCGCCATACGGTGTGTGGCGCGCATGAGTAGGGCCGTTCCTTACAACGCTCTCGTCTTCGCCACTGGGGCATAACTTGAGCTCCTTTATTCGAAGAAAGCCCGTAGCATATTAGCGTTGCTTCAATAACAATTTACAAGTAACAGTGATCAATCTATTTCTCTATCTTGTAGGAATGCATTTTAAAGAATACACTAACAGGCGCAGCTAACTTCATCGAAGGAACCCGGTCGCGTAATGTGCTTCGTAAGTTCGTAACAATGATGATTGAAAAAAAAAAAAGATGGACACGGTAGCGGAAACGTTAGGAAACGATTTTCAGCAGAGGCGTTTGTTTAGAGCTTTCGTTAATGAGTGTGTGTATTTGCGGATAATTTCTTTAGGTGAAATGGACCGGTTGATGTCACCGTGCACTTTTCTCCTTCCAACCCAGTTTCTCCAACTTAACCCTTTCTCCCGACATGATTTCTGTCCTTTCAACAGAGTCAAATCAAGGTAACCTCCGTAATTTCCAACTACCAATCACAAAGATTCTCACATATATTGGCTGCTCTCGGCGGGTTAGCTACATAAAAAAAAAGAACGACACAAGAGCAACGCGGTATTTTCGACGGATATGTGTACAATCCTCGGCTTCGTCGCGTCCATGGGACTTAGTCTGATTCCAACCTGGTGTGGAATGAGACGGTGGAGTGGCAAGGCCACCTGAATACTTGGTCTTTCTCGCCGTATTCTTTCAATTGGTGGAACGTGAGCAAAAAGATTCCAAAGTGGGGGCTTAACAAGATAGGTGATTTTCTCCAGCGCCTAATATTTTGACGTGCCATACCCGAAAAGCATGTTGTGGAGGACATTTTTCGCCATCCGGAGGGCTTTTTTTCTTTCCTCCCAGTACGGTACATGGGCTTTTGACCTCATACCTTTTCAATGCACGAAGTCACTAGCACTATAATTAGGCAGAAATGTGTTCATGTTTTTTACTTTATAGGAACAAAATCTAGTCTGCTTCTTTTTTTTAGACTAACGCAAGTCAAAGTTACATGCTCTTTCATTGTCTGCAATTTCTCGGTAGGTGTTTGGAGTACCGGATAAAAGGGTGGGAAATAAGGTATGCGCCTGGATCAAAGTGCAGCCACATAAAACCTTGTCTCACGAAGACGTCAAGACCTTCTGTAAAGGAAAGGTACGCAACCATGTTAAGACGTATGACGGCTGCAGTTTAATGTAAGGAGACGTTTATGAGCCTCATCAATACAAATTTTTTTTAAGTCGACAAAAAGGCGAAAGCTTCAAGGAGGCCACCTTTGATAAAATTAAAATAGTCGTCTTTGTATGCAGTTTTATATTCATCATAGAATATGTTCATTAAAATATGTAATTCTGCCAGTTTCATAACAGCGTTTCATACATCACATAGCAGAGCCTTTAGTAAGTAAACCAATTAGTCGAGATCAAATGTTACTCACTGTATTGGAACAAGATGACTGTTATAGTTGACAGACATTGTCACATAATCATGAAAGATTACATATGCGGTGGTTGGTTTTATTTGATACAGAATGTTTAAGGGAGTGACTGGTACGCGATCGCTCCTGAATACGAAGCATTATGAATACGTGAACCGGCACAGAAATAAAACTTGTGAGAAGATACATGAGAAAATAACCGTCACAATGAGTTGGCCAATTAACTACCAATTATAATAATTTGTAATATTGTGTGTAACGTGTAATAATTTGTAATGTGTAATAATGTCTAATACTTCTTCCTATAGTTTTGGCCATATCGATGCAATTGCACATTTGAAAGCAGTCATTACTTTAAACAAACCAACTATTAGGATATGAAAAAAATCCCCTAAGCTTTGAAGTATTCATGGATTTTGTTTTCCGGATGTTTGCCGTCTGATCTAGAAACAGGGCGTAGAAAGGGCTAAACTAGAAGTAAATAGCGTTGCGTGTATGTTTTAGACAAAGCGTCTAACATAGTTCAAACCTAACGGTTGCCTGGTGTTTGCCGCAGATGAGAACTGTAGCCGGTGCAGCACCACCGCTAACTTGTGGTCATCAACGTGCATTACGAAATTGTGATACACATCGCACGCCGGTGCGACGCACATGCAGATAGAAACGAGCAGGGGTGGGAATTGAGTCCATGATCCCTTGTTTTTTTTTTCAAAGTGAGCATTTGCTCCTCCCCTACCAAAAAAAATGTATATGAATTTATTTCTGATATGAAAATTGGACACCTTTTTATATCAGAACTTACTTTTTCATATCAGTTTCATATGTTCCCTATCAATTTCAGCTGGGCTAAGTAACGCTAGGTACCGCCCAATTCATGTGCTACAAGAATAGTTTTATTTGCTCACGCCATCATGTCGACACATTACGCTAACCACTAGCATCAGCTGAACATATACATTGAGCAGTACACATACACGGTACAACAAACCTGAATACAACAGCACATTCTATAACTACTTCTTAGCTCTTCGTTTCCGCGTTTTATACTGGTCGTTTTGAAGGTAAGGATTTTCTCGGTGACCACCTGCAGTGCAACGGTACACTCTGACACCTGTCCCCCTCTAAGCCTGCAAAGGCCTATATTTTGTAAATTCTTTGAGTCACCGATGTTAAGAATTATGAAGCACGCGAAACTTTTCTGCCATTAAAAACTGGGATATGACTGAATTAGAACCGGTGCAAAACGTGCAGCGAACGTCCGCGACGCTAAATTTAATGTCGGGAACAGTACGTATCGAGCCGGTTGTAGTAGACGACGGTCGAGCGGTCGAGGGCTGGTGAACAACTGCGCTTCCGTCAGTCTGAAGGCCTGGTCTAAACAGGACACTTGAAAACGCGTAAAGTGACACATGCGCCAATCCTCTTTCGTCCGTTTTTTTTTTTCCTTGTCTAGAGTTTTTGTTTGTGTTTTTCTCTTTGTTCGTATCCTTGACGAGGCCTAGAGCGTGCCCAACCCGTGGGTTGGGACAGCCACTCACACGATCCACTTAGAAAAATGTTTCTCCACTTTTGTTACGGAAATTTTATAGAAAATTGTGTTTTGAGGCTAGGGACACACTGAACAAAATGTATCCACTTTTCTATCCAGTTACAATAGCTTTCTGGGCATTTTTTGTAGACTTTCTACAATACTTAGTGTATAGAAATTAGATAGACATTTCATAGAAAACAAAGACACCAACAACGTGTCTATCCATATTTTAATGGCAATAGGTCAGTTTTTTGCGAAAAAAATTAAATTCTAAACCTTATTATGGGTTTGTCATAATACGACCATGGAAACATGCACTACTCACCAAATACCGTATGCACATACGCAGGCATCACAAATAAACACGCCACTGAGCACTCAAGGCACTAGCCATTTAGTGGTGTTGGCAGCTCCACCGCTATATAAGCCCTTTACTTGAAAAGCAACCATTTGAAGGAGGACCATCCCAGATGATTTAGAGATTACTAGAACGTTGCCTGATTTGTCAAAAACATTGAGGTGAAATGTAGTTTATAAGGGTTGGTGTACTGCATCTCCGACTATAAAGAATTGTAAGAGGCAATGATTATTTGACAATCGAAATAAGCAGCCTCAACAAAGAGGCTCCAACTGTGTTTGATTTCGCAACTCTGCACTTCATTTATTATTTGTTTTTTAACCTAGTGAATAGAAATTCCAGAGAAATATGTTGACAGAAGGTATGTTGAAACTTGGCGATACAAATTCCTTCGCATTTCTGTCATTCGTTCTTTATAAATTTGGGTTGGAAGAAAGCCTATAGAAAGTTTATTGAAAATTGTCGATAGGACCTGACTGGATAGGAAGGAATGGTCAACGTGCAGGCGTCTTAAAGGGGCCCTGCAAGGACTTTTTTGCTGGTTTTTAGTTTGAACCGCACCTGAGCGCACTGAACGTAGTAACTTAATGAAACTTTTCTTTTCTCAAATTTTGCTTTATTTTAAAAGTTATAGGCAAATAAAAATTACAAAAACAAGCAAACAATAACCTCCTTCATGACGTCCTTGGTTGCTTGAGTGGCCGTGAACTAGAGCAGGGGTAGTGAGCTCAGCGAGCGTTCACGGCTGCCACACTCCGTGTTGACGGCTCGAGAGGGCGCCACTAAAGCATCTCCTGGCTAGGTTGTATGAAGCGGGCAGCCAGGGCGGCTCGCATTGCATTTGTTGCGCGATTAAACATTAATTCGGCATGACACTTCATTGGCCACTAACGACAGCAAACACGGGGTAAAGATAAGTTCAGAACGGGAGCCACTTCGCGCTGCAATACCGCCAGAAGGCCAAACCGCAAGCCAAAGCTGCTCGCCGAAGGCCTTGCGAACGCTCGGAACCAATCGGATCCTCCAGTCCACACGACCGCAGCGCCGTCGCGTACATCCGTGACCTTTCTACGCTCGCCGCTCGTTGGGGCCTGATCCAACTGCACCTTTCTAGTATGCGCAGCCTTTTCCACCGCTTGGTGGCGGGTATGTCGACGGGTCATTTCTTGTTACCGAACATTCTAAACTGCATTTGTTTCTTTTCTGATCTAAAATAGTGAACAAAAACAACTTTTATGAATAATTAAAACGGTTCGCGCCACTTATACTTTGTATTTCGACAAAAAAAATAAGCTTTTAGCGGCTCTGACTAGTAGTAAGCCAGGGACCAAAGACGTCACATTTTGCGCGCCTTCGGCACTGCGGTTCGCCCCCGTAGGCGGAGGAGGTTTCCACGTTGTCCGGTTCAATATGACGCATTGATATTTAGTTAATCTCTCCGTGCCCGCTGGCTTGCCCGAACCCCAAGAGACGTGGAAACCGCAAAAAAGGTAGACGCCTAAATATGATTGCAGGGCCTCTTCATACTACGCTAAAATGTGGGCAGGATTCCTAAAAATTGCCTGACATATATTTAGTAAGGGTCTCTTGGCTACGAGTCAAGGCCTCCGCTGTTGTTCATGCCTGAGCTTCCCGAATACGGAAAAGGGACGGATACGAGGGCAAGGATGTCAAGCCTTTTCGCGGGAGCCAAACCCCGAAAGGCCGGACATATTTGGCATTCCAACCGCTGCGACCGCGGCCGCGGCAGAGCAGATGGACGGGCACAAAATTGGCAGGTCACGTTTGACGTCAAGCCTGAGGAGCGTCGACGTCATAGAAAGCCGAGGGGGCGAGGTTGGGGTCCGAACGGAAGACGGACGGACGGACAGCAACTTTCACTTCATATGCGGGTGAAGTGTAGCTTCACGGGTCTTGAATTGTACTGTTTAGACAGGCCTTGTTCACTTTAGGGTCACGTGGTAGATGCGACGGGGGCAAGAAAAAGCATACACACAAAACCTTGGGCGCGGTATTTGGGGATTTTCGCAAAGCGCGGAAAGCGCTTGAGTACAGTGCAAATACTAATTTCCTTTCAAAAAAGAAAATCTTCTCCAGGCAGTGAAACAATTAACATTTTAAGGTGTTTCTTGTTTAGTGAGCAAGCAATCGCAACACACTTTATAATTACAGATCAACGATTACAAGATACCGGAATATCTGCTATTCGTGGACTCTTTCCCGAGAACAATGACCGGAAAAGTACAGAAGCAGAAAATGCGTGAGGAAAGCCTGCGACTACTGAATTTGTGAAGAACGATCAGCGTGGGACAACGAACACGTGAATAAAAAAATAAAGTATACTTTGCCACGACATCAACGTGACTGTCGCACATTATTCACTCAGGTAAAAGTGGTGTCTCATGGGAAGGAATGGTTCATTCATCAGGAACGTTGATTGATTAAACATTTAAGTATTACAAGAGGACACTGCAAGGGTTCAAGGGTGCTTAAAGGCCGACGTACACTTCCCCCTTTCCACTTTTCATGACTACCTCCTTTTCTATATCCTCTCCACCTTTAAACCAATTTCGACCTGCCTCAACTCTGCTCTTCTCGAACTTTGGAAGAGGAGGGCGCTAAGGTTATCTTCCATACAGAAAACCGAAGTTGTGCGTCAGCCTTTAAGAAAAACAATATGACATCCAGTAGTTTTTTTTTTAAATTTTAATCTAGTCTCATTAATTTCTATATCAACCCCGGCTCTGTTTACGGATATAGTGGCACCTGTAAAACGCCGGTTTGAAACATGAACTAGCAGCTTCGGCATTTCTTTGTTCAATGCGATAGCACTCTTTAGCTAACCCCCCCCCCCCCAAAAAAAAAAAAAAAAAAAAATTTTGTCTATCTAGCTTTTTAATGCGCAGTAGGTATGCACAGTTGACTATGCCAGCTCACATTCTCACTCCTTCACATTCGCACCCTCCTCAAAGAACCTGGCGACTTTGACGTCATCCAAAAGGTCGTCAACGACGACGTCTAGGACGACCTTTAGCACGTCTTCCTAGAGGTCGTCCTAGAGGTCGCTCTAGAAGTCGTGCTAAAGATCGTCCTAGACGTCGTCTTTGACGTCGTCCTATATACGACGTCATTTATAAACGCCTTTGAATTGGTCCTATAGGACGTCGTCCTTGAGGTCTTCCTAGAGGTTGTCATAAAGATCGCCATAGAGGTTATTCTAGACCTATTACGCGGCGTCGTATTAAATGTCGTCCTTGAGGTCGTCCTTGAGATCGCGCTGCAGGTCGTCTTAGAGGTAATCCTAGACGTGGTCTAAGAATTCGTCTTTGAGCTTGTCCAAGACGATTGCTGCCGTAATTCATAGAAAACGAACAATAGTGGTTTTTGCAGACAATTATTTCCTGCCCATTTTCTGTTTTTTGTGTGTGTCTTTTTTTTTCTTAAGGCCGAATGATATAGGGCGTATTTTCGACGTATTTATGGGCACTTTTGTCGGACGTAATTCGACGTATAGGGGGCGTCAGGACGAGCGCTTCCTCGACGCCTCAAAGTCGGCGTAAACACGCGGGTATTTGACCGTCTTGGGTAGTAACGTGTTACTAGTAACGCGTTACTGTAATTTCGTTACTTTTTTAGTAACTGGTAACTGTAACGAGTTACTTTTTAAAAATGTAACTTGTAACTGTAGTTCTATTACTTTTTTTAAGTAACGATCAAAGTAACGAAGTTACTTTTGTCGTTACTTTCTAGTTTTTTTTATGAACAATATATCATTGAACGAGTGCAATCTATACTTGGTTTCAGCTTAGGTCCGAGCGTGGCCGTGGTTATGAGCCGAACGTCCAATCAAACAGCGCAAAAAGCGCAACGTCATGGCGTTCTCCACTTACGATAGAACGAGCCAGCGGTGGAGCACGCACAGAAAGACGGCGAACAACTGCGTAGAGCACGCCATTACGGTGCGCCTCTTTCGCCGTTAGATTGGCCCTTGGGCTCATAACATCGGCCACGCTCGGACCTAAGGTGAAACAAAGTATAGCTATTGCCTGCACTTTCCAATTTGCCTTTTGCGTGGCGCTGTGGCGCCATCTCACGGGCACGACGAGAAACAATATGGTTGGCCTCGAAGTGCAGAAGGCGCACGCGCGGTCGGATCTTGCAAAAGGCGATCGCCTTTTGCGTTGCGCTGTGGCGCCATCTCACGGGCGCGACGAGAAACGATATGGTTGGCCTCCAAGTGCAGACGGCGCACGCGCGGTCGGATCTTGCAAAAGGCAATCGCCTTTTGCGTTGCGCTGTGGCGCCATCTCATGGGCGCGACGAGAAACGATATGGTTGGCCTCCCAGTGCAGACGGCACACGCGCGGTCGGATCTTGCAAAAGGCAATCGCCTTTTGCGTTGCGCTGTGGCGCCATCTCACGGGCGCGGCGAGAAACGATATGGTTGGCCTCCAAGTGCAGATGGCGCACGCGCGGTCGGATCTTGCAAAAAGCAATCGCCTTTTGCGTTGCGCTGTGGCGCCATCTCACGGGCGCGGCGAGAAACGATATGGTTGGCCTCCAAGTGCAGACGGCGCACGCGCGGTCGGATCTTGCAAAAGGCAATCGCCTTTTGCGTTGCGCTGTGGCTCCATCTCACGGGCGCGACGAGAAACGATATGGTTGGCCTCCAAGTGCAGACGGCGCACGCGCGGTCGGATCTTGCAAAAGGCGATCGCCTTTTGCGTTGCGCTGTGGCGCCATCTCACGGGCGCGGCGAGAAACGATATGGTTGGCCTCCAAGTGCAGACGGCGCACCCGCGGTCAGATCTTGCAAAAGGCGATCGCCTTTTGCGTTGCGCTGTGGCGCCATCTGACGGGCGCGGCGAGAAACGATATGGTTGGCCTCCAAGTGCAGACGGCGCACGCGCGGTCGGATCTTGCAAAAGGCAATCGCCTTTTGCGTTGCGCTGTGGCGTCATCTCACGGGCGCGGCGAGAAACGATATGGTTGGCCTCCAAGTGCAGACGGCGCACGCGCAGTCGGCTCTTGCAAAAGGCGATTTGTCTGTTCCGACATTTCAAGTGTCAAGTTGGCCTTGCACACACCTTTGAGTACGTTCTTTCTCGCGAGTCACGACCCGAATATAGACGCTTTACACACGCGCCAGATTGAGCCGCCATAGCCGCCCTTCTCTTGTCTTACCGAGATGCCGAGCCACTGAAGCGGGCGTTGACGAGTCTCCACAACGGCCTATGCTGGGGGGAAGGACACAGTAACACTTAAATTGGCAATAACCTGTCCTGCTGTGGAAATGATGAAGTCAAACGAGCGGAATAAGAGGGAACAAAAACTGAAGGTCAGTTATGGCGGCGCCCATGCACAGCTGCTGTAAAGCGTCTATAGCCACGTGTAGATTTGATGAAAAAAAAATATAGTTATCTTTACTCACGCGCTTGTTCTTTGTGACAGAACACTTACTTCTTAGTATCTTGAAGCCATATTTTTGTTGCATTTGTTCTTTTTTCTGCGCAAACGGTTTTTCATCGGGTGAATTAACCGTGAAAAAACAATACACACGGAGGGCACTGCGAATGTTCCGTATTTTGATTTGCGCCGCAACTCCGGCGTAGCGTCAACAGTTGAGGCAAAATTTACTGTTGTTTGCGCGGGGTTTGCTTGTTGCTCTGGTTGCGTGGGGCCTGTTTAACAAGGGCAGGGACGTGTTCGCCATCAAACGAGGGAAACTTTCAGACACTAATTTCAAGAAGCAACTGCTGCTAAGTTCTAATATGAACTAAAAGGCATACATTTTAATTTTATGCAGTAAAACTTGGTGTTTTTTAGTTTTATCCGACATTTTTCGTGTTATACAGAAGTAACTGAAAAGTAACGTCGTTACTTTTAAAAAGTAACTGTAACTGTAACGAGTTACTCTTTTGTTGCGGTAACTGTAATTGTAACTTCGCTACTTTTTTTCTGAAAGTAACTGTAACTGTAACGAATTACTTTTTAAAAGTAACTTATCCAAGACTGGTATTCGGCTATCCGACAGAGACAGATCTCTGCGCTCCTGCGTATTTCGGCATGGCGTATCCGGAAGCGTACGGCGGGCTGCCAGCAAATCAGCTCGCGCGTTGACATCATAAAGTTGCTCGAGGATTGGCTTGCCTAGCTTTGCGGCCGGCTGGCTGGCTTGATTCAGCTGCCGAAATGTGGGCTCGCTTGTCGCGTTCACCGGTTTATCGATGAACTGTGCGAAATTTCTATATCTATTTCGAACGAGCGATGGACGATTGAAAGAGAAGACCATCTTTATGGCGGGCGATATGAAAAAAATTATAAAAGGAAGGGTTTTGATCAGAGATCGCGGCCGTCCTCCTGCCGGCACTTAATAGTTAACAACCTGGCGATTGCAAGGTACATTTTTTGAGACAAGCGCTAGCAAATTAGGCTTTCGTTGCTGATTAACATTTAGTTCTTTCTGTCTTCTTCAGGAAGGCGATGATATAAAAGCCGATTAACATTTTACCTCGTTTCATGAAAAGCGCGAGTCGGCCCCCTCGCGCTTTTCTGCACCAAACGCTGAGGAGCCGCCGGAAAAAAGTGCATGTTGTTTGGCGACATGCCACTGTTCCCTCTGTGATGAAAGCGCCCGCCAAAAACTGTGATTACACCCGCTAAAAATAGCGTAAATTCGTCGAGATTACGCCGTATGTGGGGTGGCCTTTAGGTATACATTCCTTCTGTGGAAAGCAGTCACAGGGTTGGAGATGGAGTGTGCCTAGGGTAAGAACATCTATCATACTATTTGAAATAAAAATTAAAAACAAACGTTTCAAAATTAACAAATTTCCCCTCTCGTAGAAGGTGCACTTGATGAACTGCAAAAAAGTAATCGATGGGTAACAAAACAATCTGTACTAAAACGAGTTGGTTAGAAAATGGATACAAGGGCCAAGAGTGTGCTCACCGTTCGTGTCGCTTTATGCCGCGATACTCTTTGCTCAAGTTCTAGTTTTTTTACCTGTTCATTCAGCTATTTAGCGGGCACTTTCGTCGTTACTGAAGGAGAGTAACGACGAGCGTTTCCTGGGACTGCCAAGGTGTGGTCTAAACAGAGTATGCCCTAACCGCCAAGCAGTCACAGTAAAATATGACTGGGGTCTCCTGGCGAGGTTACGGAGGCCCATCATTCATCAACCGCTCCAGGAAGCTGACCGAGGGGGTGTGTTTGTTCCACCACTACGCTCCAGCCCTTCCGCATAGCAGGCAGAAACGCAATCGGCCCCTTTGGGATATGCAGTTCTGCCTCACCATCCCCTGACACCTAGTGTGTTCCTCTATTTTTTTTTTTTTTATCAAGAACCCACTGCGTGGCAGGCCTTTCCAGGACGGTGATTGGCGAGGTGGAGTACTTGAAATTTAGCCGAAATATGGACTTTACAACAAAAGCTACGCCTGAGCATTCGTCGGTTGGCAAGGTGTGTCGCCGTGCGATGGCAGTGGCTGGCAAAAGGTCCTCTCAAGGCCGTCGCTTCTAGCGCACGTGGCGACCGCCTGAGAGCGCCAGGTTATGAGGGTAAATCACCATCATCACGCGTAGTGTGCTAGATTTCAAAGTGTTTTCAACTGCTCAATTGGGGTCATGTAGTCGCATTTGCAGAAGAGCTGAGAGGAGAAGAAATCGTTGATCGTCTGCAAGCGTCTCCTTTCTCCCCCCGCTTTTCTTCTCGCCACGCAACAATGCAATGCATGCGCACTTTTGTATGCTATTTTTGGTTTCAGTTGCTCCTTCTATTCAATGCAATCTCACTAAGTATGCGCTTTGTCCACGTCCTCTGCTTCGGCTGCATCGGTACGTTTTGCGTTTGGAGCTCGGCATTCAAAATCGTCTGCCCGCGCTTCGCCGCGAACATTTGTTAAAATTGCTTACTTTTGTATATCCCGATGCTACTCGGATAAAGAAAAAAAGCCTGTAGGGCTCCCTTTTCAAGAAGGCCCCTCTTACATTGATTTGAGAAACAAATTCACTTGCGGTGATCCGACAGGAAGACTGGACACCGAATGCGATGTCGTGCTAAACTAAGATATGGAGCGAGTACCAAAACGCATGTCGTCTGCTTCATGCGAAATAGCGGAACATTTCAATATTAAATAGGGCAGTCAGTGCGCCAGAATGTCCTCTTGGCTACATGCGTTTCCGAATTTGCGGGTGATACGACATTAGCGTATCACTCGCCTATTCATAATACAAACGGATGGATGGATGCCACGCATCCATCCATCTATCGATCCAAACTACCTTGTTTTAGTGGCGCGCCTGGCGGCAGAACCCTTCACTTGCGCCGGCAGTGGCCCATTGCTTTCTTAATCCTTTTCCAGGCACTGAATGTATAGAGGAGGTACTGCTAGTGCATATCTTGAGGTCAGGCGCCACCATCAACGCTCGTGATTCCAGCTCTACATTTATGGCAATGATACAAACATGAGAACACCCCTAGAATATAATTGTAGCTAAAAACGAAAGTAGAGGCTGTTGTGCGCGTATCATAGACACAGCTTATTGCATTTGTGAATCGCCTCCTTTCACTCCCACATAACTCTTTATGCATGGTGGTCTCCGGCAGTAGAACGTCTTTCACTTCACGAGCTTTCGAGGAACCTTTACGTGAGTGCGGAATTCAACACACCCCCAATAATGCCCGGCTCCACCTAATGTTAATGAAGTGTGACCAAACCACCCACAGCTCACAATACCACCCTCCGACAGTGGTCTTGTCGAACGTATAAACTGCACTCTGGGGTATATATGGCTGCGCTTCTGCGTACCTAGATATCATAAATACTATCACGTATGTTTCGTCACGACTTCCTTTGAATTGAACAGAACAAGTCAAGAAATACCCTGCAAATGACATTTTTAACTGATTAACCGACGCTTCCACAATGTTGGCAATGAATGTGGAGTAAACGCGTCGCCCCCAAAACAAGAATATCTCGATTAGAATAAGCGAAGCACACGAACAAGTCCGTGGTTTGCTATCTTACTCAAGAGGTGAAAGCTTGCAGAGCATTTTCATACAGACGCTTTACCCAGGTCGGTTGAGCCAGATGACTTTGTACTGCTCAGAAGACTCCTCAAGAGTAAACAGCGTTAAAGGAATCTTTATTCAAATTACTGTGGACCTTTCAGAGTAAGCAAACAGCTTAAGCACATGACATACACCATGTTAGAACTCTTCATGCTTCGCCAACATGGACGACTCAAAGTTATTACTCCTCACGTGAATCAGCTTAAAGGGGCGGTGCAACGATATTCAACTGGAATGTTTTTCACTTCAAACGAGCTTACTCGCGCTAGTGGGACTCAAGGATACTCGCACGCAACGCCACTGACCAAGAAACTCCTTTGTTGCGCTGTAATTTCGAGGACAAAACCAAGCGTTTTCATTCAATCTCTCCTTCGCAAAACCTGATGACGTAGCTGGGCGGTAGCAGTACCGCCCAGTGACGATATTTGAATAAGGCTCATAGATTGGACCCGAGCATGGCGCGGACACTCGATTAGGGCTCGTGACAATCAATAGCTCGAGAAGAATTTGGGTAGTGCCCTGTGTCCAATCGCTGCAATGACGACAACAGCCGAACCATAACAATGTCTTGAACTCAGCGCGTGTCCTGTGCCCAACCCCAGCGCATGGCTATGATCAACATTGGCGGCATATAATCGGCACCAGATCACGTGGCCGCTTGTTCTGGCTGCAAGTTGAGGGGGAGAACTCTGCTCCTTTTTCTTTTTTTTTTCTGCGACTTCGATTGCATGTGGTGAAAAACGAACGGGTATTTCACAGGTCATTAACGTCAGGGATCCGTTCTAAGCGGTATTTGCGCAAAATACAAAAATCGTTGCATCGCCCCTTTAAACTATACACTCTTAAAAAAAACTAGTAAAAAGCTAGTAACTGCAGCAGTTACTACCTCTTTGTGACCATTACTACCTTTCACTAACTATTTACTATCTCAAACGCACGATAGGTAGTAAAAAGTCAGCAAATGCAGCCATTACTACCTTTTTCGGACCGTTACTACCTTTATTTTATAGCTATTTACTACCGCAAAGGAGCGGAGAAGATGGCGGCGCTTGCTTCATGCCCGATTGCCAGCGTTAGCGACGTACTATTTGATGATTCGGATCGCAGGGGCAGGTATCCATACGCAATCGTAGCGTCAAATATTGTATGAGGGGGCATGTTTAAGGTATTGGCGACGTGAGCGATCGAAAGCGTCGCTGTGATCGGCCTACCACAATTGGCCGAATGCTGACTATGATGTCAGCAAAGGATGTCTCATCGACGGAAAGAAGAGGAATGTAAGAACTTCAATTTTGACGGTGTTGGCAGTGTTCCTTTGAGAGCGCTATGATTTCAGGCTTCCACCATGCCCATTATAAACACCATCGAACTTGTTGTTCACAAGGTGATGACGTCACGAAAGGTAACCGAACGAGGGCGCCACCGAAACATCTCGCCTAGCCAATCGCAGCCTCCGTACCAGCACGACGTGGAAGCCAGCGCTGCAGCGAGCGCAGCAGCCATTGTTGATGCAATGGCCATGCGGCTTACTTACTTTCCTTCTCGTTTGCATTCGTTTGTGAGCGTTTATATTTTCATTTTGGTTTTAACTGGGACGAAAATAGCCACGTAGCACATATTAAAAACGTTTCCGAAAACAAGAAAAGTTAATTATGTTTTTAATAATTTTTATTTTTGTATTTTTTTAGACATATGTTTTTCTTACACAAGCGACGCTTGGCAACATTGCACGACAAGCAAGTTGGGGCCAGCCGGAGTTCGCAAGGCGCTAATTTCTCCGATGTGAACCTGCCGTTTTTGCCTTGTGTCGTGTGCAGTTCTCTGTTCCCGTGTTCGAGTGCATAGTTAACGTTCGTGCGGTCGACGGGGCGAGTGTGTGCCTGGACCTGGACTGCTCCGAGGATAGTTCTAACGAGCCGGAGCCGCTGTCACTGGATTGGGTTTCGTCGTCCAAGAAAGTTTTCTCCGCCTCCTCCTACTTGACACTGAGAACTTGTTCACGGTTTGTGTGTGCTCGGTGGTTGAATGATTCTGATTGAGCTGTCTTCGGTTTGACAGTGGACTGTCACAACCGTTATGTGCGTCGTAAATAGTGCATGTAGCTTTGGGACTAATAAAAAAAACTGTTTTGGCATTCTACGAGTCTTTCTGAATTTGCCTATATCTTCCCCAAAAACGCGAGCATTCGTCAGTGTACTACAAAAATTGAGATGCGAGCTGCAATCGGTATTCCCCATCAATTATAGCCTTCGTTCGTCGCGGAACACGGCAAGAAAGCACTCTCTCGCCGACGGCAACCGCATTTGTTTTAAAGGCTGAACCGCATGTAATCGATTTAGCGAGCGACGAGGTGAACGACGGAGACAGCGACGAGCGACGGCGATTTCTCACGGTCACCCGTCGCATCGCTCGGTTTTTTAATTGCTAGGAAACGTCGCTCATCGCCTTGGCCTCTTGTTCCCTTCGCTTTCATGCGGTTTGCCTCGTCGCGCAACTGACCTAGCGACTTCGAAGAACTGACGTGCTGAAACACGACAAGTTTGCGCACTCTAATGGTCAGTATAAAAGATTTAAGGGCAGTCAAGGAAGCTAGCGGGGAGAAAGTGGCCGAGTGGGCTAACGCGTCTCAGCTCGAAAGCTTGCGCTGGGAACCTCCTGCCCTCCTGCGTTCGATCCCCACTGCCCCCGCCCGTAAGTTAGCGATTAGAGTGATTAAGTAAGCGTGTGTTTGTGTTGACAATAAATAATCGGCTTCCTTTTTGTGTACGTTTCATTGGACGGTGACTAGCGCCACCTGGATTACTCATTTCCAGTTTCAATTTTTGTTGCGCCTGCCACCTGGTTGTAAGTGGCATAACCCCACTTTTTTTTTCCACCGGAAATCACGTGACTAGTTGCGTTTCCGGTCTTCCGTCGGGAGGTAGCGCTAGTTACTAGCTAGAGGTAGTAAACTATTAGCGGCGAAATGTTTTGGTGGCGCCCTCCTGTGGTTCCCCCTTGTGACGTCATTACCTTGCAAACAACAAGTTCGATGGTGTTTGTTATTAGCATGGTGGAAGCTTGAAATCATTGCGCTCTCAAAGGAACACTGCCAAAACCGTCAAAACTAAAGTTCTTTCATTCCTCTTATTTCCATCGATGATAATCCCCTTTCCGACGTCATAGTCAGCGTTCGGCCAATCGTGGAAGGCCGACCACAGCGACGCTTTCGGTCGCGCATGGGGCTAATGTGAATTCTACTTTGACCTAGTAACCGTTACTAGCTTGACCGTTACTACCTAAGGTAACTAGGCACCTAGTAACATATGTAACAAGCGGTTACTAGCTCTTACCTAGTAAATACTACTAGCTTTTTTTTTTAAGAGTGCAGACTGCCCACAATGAATATATTCGCTGTAAAATGAGCCGAACGAAATCAATGCCTGCACACAAACCCGAAGATTTAACCAAACGCGCATTCAAGTTTCAAGGCGTAGCGCCGTTTCAGTGAAACGTATGAGCGAAATCCTTTAAACTTCAAAGGTTGAGCTCCATCGCAGACGACCGCGATCTACCGATGGCTCTCCTGTATGGACATGGCGCCACCTCTTCGTGATGGCGAGCTTTGCGACACGCCACAACTACCGCAGTCACGCAAATCGAAAACCGGATCAAAAGCGTATTTTTTATCAAACCGGAGCAGAACCCAAACCGCAATCGAACCTTTTATATTGAACTCGAACCGGAACGAAAGCCAAATTTTATGTGGCGGTTACCAGTACGTTGGTAAACGTTTCGACGTGATAAAATCTGAGCAACGCTTGTTTCTGCGGGTGTTGGCGCGTAGCGGCAGCGGCGCAGTGTTGTCTAAATAAACGGCATCAACGTAAAAACGGTTTATGAATTATGTTAACACGTTCGCGTGATTAAAATATTCCTTTTTGGAGAAAATACTTTTGCGTATATTGATATTGTGAGTCTCCTTGCAAGTTATTTTTGCTCGATACGTGCGGTGTTTTATGACTTAAAGGGACAATGAAGGCGATTTTAAATAATTTTTTTAAATGGTGTTCTTAGGCTTCTTGGGAACCTGGCATACTGCTCAATTTTTTATAGACATTTGTGACGCGTATTTCTGTACCTGCGAAAGAACTAAAGAATTCGAAACTGAACTATCTGCGTGTCTCGTTTTTGGGCCTCCGAAAACGGAGGTGACGTAGGGAGTGACGTCACATGTGAATTGTCGGTACCGGTAGCATTTAGGGCGTCGAGACTCTGGTTACCACGGTGGGTTATAGCAGCGCGGTGGCGCGGTCGTTTCGTCCGACCAACATGGACGGTAATGCCGCTCTCGCGAGCGAATTCGGGCACCCGTTCAGTGACCTGACACCAACAGAACGGGAGATGCTCCTAAGAACACGGAACTCTGGAATTCCTCTTTACGAGGACGCCCCAGAATGGACCTTTCGGCGAATATGTGCTGCCACCAATGGGGCGATGGGCGAACCTGAGGCGCACTGGGTTGGAGAGTATTTGTAGAGAAAACAACGTGCACGTTAGGCTTCTTTTGTGCTACCGGTTCGTTTTCTTTTTGGGTACACTCGCTGCTTTTCGAAGCATTTTGAGTCGCGATGTCTCGGGATGAGAACATCCCGTTTGCGTTTGACGCGGACCACTGGGCGCGTTCAGTAGCGGCCCCGGAGTCAAGGAGTCACTGACTCCTTCCACTAGACGGCCAAAAGTCACTTCCGGTGCACGTAACTCCGGGGCTTCGGAGTCAAGCTCCGAAGCACCGAGTCCGGAGACGGTGCACGTAGAGTCAAAGGAGCTAAAGATGACGTCATTTCCTGACTGGTGACGATTTCCGGCGCTAAAAGTGAAAAAAACAAACAAAATGGCGGGATAAGTTGCGTCGGTTCTGTCGCGGGTGTGTGGTTTGCTCGCCTTTGTTAATGAAAATTGCTCAAGGTAAGACGAATAACGCGTTCGAATTTCTTTTCCAGGTAAGGCTCTTTTTGGAAAATGCATTGGACCGTATTTTGTTTGGTTTGAATATGCTAATAAACAACGTAAACGTTCATTTGGCGCCGTGTCTTGATCGCCGTTGTACGAAAACTTGGTGAATATCGACGACAATCCTGTCCGCGCTGAACAGAGCAAGGCAGGGTATGAACGCGAATTCGGTAGCCGGTTGGACACTCACGCAGAGCATGATCCCGATTGATGTTTTGTTTGCGTAGCTAAATCGGGGTGCACGTTGGCTGACGCTCGCTTCGGCCGACAAAACCTTGATCGCCGAGCGCGGCCGAACTTCCCGTGTGTATACGAATACATTTTATAGGAAGTTCGTTACGAAGGGCAGAACAAACATATGGCCGTATAAAAGTATGGCAACCGGCGGCGTAGATTCGCCGAGCTCTACATTTTGCGGGTGCTGACGACGTTTTTGTCGGTTTTTATAACAGCAGCTGCCTTTGCACCGTCAAGCGAAAGGCTCGATCGCGTTGCATCGCTTCGAACAGCAGCGCTGATGTGTACAGTCACTCGCTTTTTCTTCAACGGCCTTGTCAAGACTTCTTCAATACCGGCGTCAAATAAAAGCGATCGTACTCGCCATCGTCTGCTTCCAGTTTATTCGGAGACCGTCTGGCACAGGGGACGAAGCGGAAATTGCGTAGAAGCAGGTGTGGAGCCGCGGTTTTTTTTGCCGTTCAGTAGGCGCTCCGATGACTCCGACTCGAGTGACTCCGTTCGGAGCTAAGGGAGCCGCTACTGAACGCGCCCACTGGGTACGTCATCCCCCGGACCGTACGAACCTCACCCAGAACCACGTATGGAGCTACCTCAAAAAGGACAGTTCGTTGAGGCAAGCGCATCGGGATGGTCCTTCAAAGAAGAAGGTTACGTTCGACACGTGATGTGGAACTGGTGCAAGGACTCGAACATGTGCCTTGTGCGAGCCGTCGTTCTTCCTTCGATGAAGAAAGTCCCGTACACCGCAACAGCGTGGTTCAGTAGGGAGACCGGCGTCATCGAGGGTGCCACATGCGAGTGCGTCGCGGGGTGAGGTGAATGTTTTGTTTATTTTCTTCTGTCGTCTGTGTTTTAACGGTGGGCGATAGCGGTATTAATATTAATACTTACGGCGCCCGCGGCTAAAATCGACTGCGTCGAGCTGCCGATTTACGGAAGCCGGATTTTGACTAGAAACTCCTTCGATTTTCATTGTGAAGGATGTTATCGATCAAGATGCTAAGTCTTCCTTTAGTTCGGAATTTTGGCTACAAAGATGCCCATCTAAAAGAATAACAGCAAAAGCTTCGCGCGAAGTGCCGTAGCTGCAGTACTTGTCGGGCGGTGATCCCTGTGGAGCGGGCTTTGCCGCCTCGCGTGGTTTGTCTTGAGGGTTTCTTGAAGTGAGCGGGGCGGGCGGGCGGAGTTGTATTTCACATAAAAATATTTTGTTTAGTTTTGAGTTGAGAGGTTCACAGGGGAAGAGAGGAGGGGTGGGGCGGGGTTTGGGTTAGGCTCAGGTTCAGTTGTCCCCATGTTGCGCGCCTACTCGAAGCGCGTAGCACTGTAGTACGCCAACTCCGCCTTCCCTCACTCCCTGTGAACTACGCACCCGAAAACCTTGGAAGGCGAGGCGGCAAAGCCCGCCCCTATAAATCATTTGCCCCTACCTACTGGAAAATAGCTTCCAGTGCGTCTTGGATCAGCTGATTACTCCAGGTGTACGTTGCTCGTTTTAAGAGTGCTGTTTACAACTTACAAGATGAGTCAAGTATAGGTCTCTTCACTCATCTGTGCCAAGAAAAGTGGTAGAAATATGTTTATGCCAATATATATTTCTCTTTACTTTTAGCCGGAGCCAGAGCTGCCAGCATGTTGCGGCTGTGCTTCTCTCTGCGGAAGAAAGCTGCAGCATGAACCAGACCTCCTGCACCGACATCCCCTGTGCTTAAATTGTGCATCAGAAGGTTTGTATTCACTACCACTAGACCAGTGGCGCATACACCTGTGTTGAAACATGTGTAGTGAAGCCTGAGAATCGCGACACGGGGTCAATCAAGCAGTTATACAAGACTCGGGTTTGACATTTTATAGAATCGGCTGTCATCGTACAGATTGTTCGAACTAAGGCAGGCGTTAGTGTAAAATACAGGTTGGCTTTTAGTCATATCATTTGGTTGATTGTGAAGCAAATGCAGAGCTGTGGCATTGAAGCAAATGCAAAGAGCTGCACTCAAGCCCTGCTGATAGTTCATTGAAAATGTTAGTCATGCAGATTAAATACTAAAATAAAATCCAAATTATTTAATATTTCAATGCAGTTTGAATTAACAAGAGCAATAACTGTTTTTTCAGCAAAGAAGCCTGCCGCTCTGATGCCCCTAAACGACCTCACGTTCCGCAAGTTCGTCATCAACAAGCCCGGATCTGTCAAGCGAAAGCGATCGTTTGACCCCTGCGAGTCAGTTTCTCCTGCCTCATCCTCATCTGCATCCAGAAACCTTGAAAAGCTGAAAGCGAGACTAACTGTGGCAGCTCCCGACATGCTCTGGCTGAGGTACGCTGGTGGTGCCTGCCAGGCAGTGCCGCCCAGGCCACCGTTGCCCATCTGCGACGACGAGGACCTCTGGGCAACTTCTGCTTCAGACACCGTGCAGGCGCACATGGCTTCGCTTCCGGTGTTTTCGTGTCAAGAGAGGGGACAGATCACTGCAGACACTGTAGGGCAGGCTGACAATCCAAGGTGGCACAAAAAAAGAGTGGGTCACGTAACTGCATCGCAGTTCGCAGCTGCAGTGCGCTGTAAAAAGCCAGATTACTTGCTCAAGCGGATGCTTTACCCCAAGCCGGGCGCTGTGAGTGAGGCGATGGCGTACGGGAGGGAGCACGAACCAGACGCTGTGGCCTCCTATGTGCAGCTCTTGACGTTGGTAGACATCGAAGTTGAAGTACGAGAAACCGGACTACATTTGCACCCACGGTACAATTTCATTGGTGCCTCACCCGACAGTATCGTCACGGTAGCTGGTGACGAGGGCCTTCTTGAGGTAAAGTGTCCCCTATCGCAGAAAGGAAAGACGGTCCTGGAAGCCGCCAAGCAGAAAAACTTCTGCTGCGAAGTTGTTGGAGTTGAGGTGCGACTGAAGAGAAAGCATCCATACTTCTTCCAAGTGCAAGGTCAAATGGCGGTGACTGGCCACAAGTGGTGCCACTTTGTCATCTGGACAGGGGACCCGGAGGACACAGAGTCTAAAGGGATGACGCATATCGAGACGATAGACTTTGATGAGAAGTTCTTTGATGAAGAAGTACTACCAGAGCTTCTGCACTTCTCTAAACACGCCCTTTTCCCAGAAATGTTCACACGGCGCCTTAGGCGACTAGGTACACTTACCAAGAAGTATGTGTCCTACAAGCAGTGGCTTGCTGGATTCTACGTTGTCCATGACGGTGATGGATTGAAGAAGAGTTTTAGAAAGCTGAGGTGATCTGCGGCTCATGTGTGTGGCTATCGGGGGGGGGGGGGGGGGTTCTGACGAGATGCACGGAACGAAACTTGAGAGAAAGGTCTATTGAAACAGCAGAACAGTGGTTTTTAGTTGTTAATTAAAGAACCACGAAGGTTGCTGAGGTAGCAGCAAACTTGAAAGGTTTGCTCAGTTAGGTCCATAATTGTGATGAGGAAAGGTCTGTCGAGAATGTGAAATTGTTTAATTCTGCCAATCGCACGCTCAACAATGACACGAGCACTTGCTACATGTCGGGTGTGCGAGAGCTCATTCTCAGCCATTTGCGGCTCTCCAGGTTTCCGGAAGCAAGGAATGTGCACTCGCACACCCGGTGGCAGGTCATTGAGTTTAAAACCATTGTCAACCATGATGGCATCACCCGGTTGAAGCTGTTCTAAGAGCCCACTTTTCTCAACGATCACGCGGTCAGACGAAGACCCTCCCCACAGATCTGAAACAAAAGAGATGTAACCGTCGGGTGCACAGCCAACAACTGCCTTGAACGTATTGTAGTGTTTATAGGATGTAAAGGTCTGCCGCTGGGCCGCTAGTGATGACGCCCTCTCAATGCGCACTTCAGTGCCGTCCAAGATCACGCGCGTGTCTGGGAACTTCAAAAAAGCGGCAGGCAAGTGGCCTTGCAGCTCTTCACACGTTGGGAAACGCGTGAAGGCCTTCAACTGGCGGTGCAAAAAATTTATCCAAGTTGCAAACACCCTACTGAAATGGCCCTCGGAAATGCCGAAATTCCGAGCAATTTCCTTTCCCGACATTCCGGTTCGAAGCCGAACCAGCACCATAAAAAACTCCTCTTTCGGCTCGAACTCTCGCGACCGACCCTTTTTCTCGCCCGGTGACCTCCTGTTAATGCCCCAATACTCCATCCTGGAAGCATAATACGCTAAGTAGTCGTAAATCCCCTCAAAAATCTCGAAATCTGACATGCCCGTATAAAACGCAGTCTTTCTTGCTTTTGCGGATCATGTTTAGTGTGAGCTGCCTGGACAGCAGGTCGTTCACTTCTCTATTGAGGCGGGCATTCTCTGCCTGCAGCCTCAAAACCTCTTGCTGCAGCCTTGCAATCTTGAGGTCTTGAGACTGCAGCATCTTGCAAAGCTCAGGTGTCATGGTTTCTCGTTTGCTGGGTCTTGTAAAAAACGGAGGATAATAGGAGAATTTAAGGCAGCTTCAGTGACTAAGTTCTCTGCACCTCTATTTGATGGAGAGCCTATAAGAATCATGTTCTCATGTCAACTCAGTACCCTATAAACCCTAGCACCACAAGCAAGAACTGCAGTACCTTGTGGAGAGGCAGGGGCAACTGAGGTGAGTAGTAACCTTGTTCATTTAACCTGAGACTGGGGTAGAGAAGAAACATCAAAACGAAGAAGGGACAGAAAAATAGACAGGACGACGTCGTCCTGTCTATTTTTCTGTCCCTTCTACGTTTTGATGTTTCTTCTCTACCCCAGTCTCAAGTTAAATCAACATGGTTAATATTCACCAGCTCGCCTGCACCCTTACGATTTTTTCTATGAGGTGAGTAGCTCCTCGACGCAGTCGCCCAGTGAGGATTCTGATGGGAACAAACATTCATTGGGGGTTGAGAACCGCAAATTTGTAAACCAATTGAGCACATGGCGACTGTAACAAGCACAAGGCATAATATGTTGATCTAGGGAAACATATTTATGCTTTAAATAAACACAAAAATACTGACAGCCAGTAATTGTGACAAATATTTACTGAAACCCAACACTCCAAAAAAGATTCAATAAATCAAACTGATGCTTATACCTTCTCCATCCCCGCAGCTGCTTGCAGTATCTGTGGATTCTGGAAAGCAATAAATGTGATTAACGAGCATAACAGTTTCAACCTCTGCATTATTTCACGTCGTACCTGCATCCATCTCAGATACACTGGGGCACGAGCTTCTTTGGCTTGGCTCACCACTGGTCGCAGCCTCTGAAGATGATATAGATAATCAAGTAAATATATTAAATGAGTTAAAGTTTCGAAATTGCATAAAGTCTCCATAAACACCACTACTTATGAACATACACACATGAAGGTGCGGATTTCGAACATGAAATGTATTAAAATTTACCTAGTTACTGACACACACCACTTGTTACATTGTACGACGCAATGGGGCATATTCACACGCGACTAGCAAGCGTTGCACGTTTTGTTCGTGATCACCATCATGGCGTCCGTGATAGCAGATGGGCAGATGGCGGTGTTCACACAGCTGCATGGGCCACCCTCAACGAAATGGCCACACTACGCAGAGAATCTTTGACCGTTTCAGGTGACATCACGCATGAAAACAGTGTCGCACTCGAAAATGAAAACCGAGAACAGCAGGCATTGCTGATTCCTGGTTTTCGCAATTTCCTAGAGTTCGAACATATGTATTCAAAAAGGCTCGGTCGCCCTCCGTAAGGAGGCAACGTGAATTATTCGCGGTCGCAACAATGGAGAAAACCTTGACAAAGATTTCGACAAGTAGAGTTTCGGGTAAGTGTCAGCACGGATGACCTACTTGCAGAAACAAACTTTTATTTTGACAAGCAAGATGCTAGAGAGACTGGAATGGAAGTTCCTAACCGAAGGAGCAGCAGAAAATTGGTATTGAAAGACACCACTGCTCGTGAGCACGCATTTCTTTACCTGGCAGAAATTTTGAAATCTGTTGTTGGCCTTAGCTGCCACTGCAAAAAATCTAACACATTGCACGTTCTCTCCTTTGGCTCTTTTTTTATTGATTCGGCATTGTGCAAGTACTATATCAAATTTGATGAGTACAGTTCCGATTGGGCAGCAAACAAACATCTCGGCTACACATGCACGCTCAAGAGGTCCGACCCCCCAAAATGTCAACCATCCCAACACTTACCCGAGATGAAGTGCCTTGAACATAAACATATGCTCGCTACATGTCGTGATCTTTGTCAAGGTTTTCCCTCTTGATGCAAGCGAGTCACTCACGCTGCCCACTCAGGGAGAGCGACTGAACCTTGGCGCGATTATGTGTGTTACGATTCCCTGGATCGGAGTCCGCAATGCCTGCTGTCCTCGGCTTCCTTTTTCAAGTGCATCCTAGGTCCTCATACCACAGCCGACTGCCATAAGTGACACCGTTTTTGTGAACGGTGTCACCTCAACAAAAAAAAAGTTTGCCGAGTAACATATAGCTGTTGCGGCTGTGCAGGCGCTGCCATTTGCTATCACAGGCACATAATTGGCGAAGTACTCAGAGTGCACCGTCTGATAGCCATGTGTGGATACGTCCTATACATAGCTTGCAACTGTCAACATTCCTGTGTACTGCCGGCTATTTCTACATACTGATTCCTTCATACTTTGCCCTCTGCACTGTGAAACTAGCACAGTGAATCAAACAGTCGTGGCACATAAAATACCAACAAGGCCGCAAATTATGTCACATGCAAGCTATGTAGAGTTCGACAGTATCTATAAACTTCGGTAGGTGCTATGTGAGGAGTGGGGGGGGGGCGACGGAGGCGGTCACCCCCCCAAACAAAGTCGACCCCCACTCCCCCTTTCTCGGAGGGCAATTTGACATGGGTGGACCCCCCCCCCCCCCCCCGGTGCACATGAAAGAATGGGAGAATAGTATCCTTACAAATTTTCTCTCCCTCTCCTCCCTCCCTCCCTCCCTCCCCCTCCCCCCTCCCCCTCCTCCCCCCCCCCCAAAACGGAGTTCTGGATCCGCCCCTGCCTCCACATCACAATACTATAGACCTTTTCGGCCTCCATCGCAAGGGCGCTGCCATCTTGGAATTACGTGACGCGGCCGCCATGAGGTGGCTTCAACTCGTCGCTCCACTCTCCCCTCCGCGCCTTGACGAAGGCGCGGCATTCGCGTTTTTCGTCGCGTTTCACCGCGTTTCTCGCCTGCTTGTAAATTGCCGCCCGATGTTTACATTTAGAACTTAATTGCATGCCACCATTATGTTCACGACTACATATGCAGTTAATTTTGTAACAGATGTGTACTATTTTAACCGTCGGCGTACCGGGTACGCGTGAGGAGAGAGGAGATACAGAAATCAGCGTCAGACCTGGCGCATATTGAGCCCAATTATTTATGACAACTTAAATTTACCCAGTGATAATGGCGGAATATTCGAGATAAGTATAGTGCAATGTATATGTATAATGGCGCATTTAGAATCCTTACGAATGTGACCAAAATACTACGCAGCATATGAAGCTATGTGTGTTTCCTGAAACCCTCCGGCCTTGCCTTCATAACAAATTTAAAATAGTTGTTTTTGATTATATACGACATATAAGATATACAGGTGACGAACTTTAACTCACATTTTATCTGATGCTTGAGATAATGGTAACGTCTACATCGGGCGATTTGTTTGTGCACGACATTACACCTAAATCTGTTAGACCGTCTTAAATCGTTTTTGCAATAGAAAAGTTTGCTTAATTTGTTTATTTATGAATTTAGAGAAACTGTACACTATGCTCAGTCACATATCTGGAGTCATTAAAGGGTGTTAACATTTTTTATACCAAATGTAATAATGAATTTTTTCTATTTTAAACACAAAGACCCATGTGAAATAATCTGTCACAGGCAGCTTGAGAGTGCCTAGGGCTCGCATTATGTGATGCCAAAAAGAAGCCATCTACATGAAAATCACCCAAGGTCAGAGTTCTTGATTTTAAATCGCATCAGTTTGCATGGAGGTCTGTCATGAAGGTTCATCAAGTCGTTCCTAGCATTCGACTTCAACCAAACGTACGAGAGATCACTTCTCTCGTACCCTTAATTTTAGTTGGCAAAGTTTGTACAGACAAAATTTCAGATTTCAATTGATGGGCCTCACTTATCTCATGTGCCAAGCACGTCGTAATCAAATGTCAGTAAAAGAAATAGTTCATTTTCTAACGCCAACGTTGTTAAATGGTGTTAATAAGTACTTTAGCAAGGTCAATAACTAAAGGAATTTCCCACCTGACCTAGGACGATGACCATCGAAATATATCTCGAGTACTTCATTTTTTTAAAGAAAACAGCCCGAGACAATATTACTTATTTCTTAGAATATCTGCGTATTATAGGAGACATTTCGAGTTTCTAAAGTTCACATAAAGTTGGTGTTCGCGAAATTCAGTCAGTGAACTTGCGACTTCTTGTGTTTTTGGCGATTTAGGAGGTTTTTAATCAGGTTGTGGACCTGCATTTTTACTATATATCTACTCATTATTCTCTTCATTCGTTTTTTTTTTTCTGAAACTAGGGTCAGTGGGTTAGGCCGTAGACGATGGAACCCTCCTTGTGCATCGTAGTCGTTACGCCGCCGAACCTGACCGAAATTAGCGACGAACATGACCCGATGCATCGTAAAGCGTTCGTAAAAAAGTCCGCGAATATGACTCGAAACCACTTCGTGGTTCTCGAATTGGCTCAGTACCACAGTTGTATTAGTTGTGCGCTATAACGAGCACATTTGTATGACGAAATTAGGCGAGAATGACATAACACACCAACACAGCCGAGAGCGCGCTGAAACCGAAACCAACCAAATTGAAGCCACCCAATGGATGGATGGGATAGATGCAGAGCCGTTTATTGAGAGAGTTTGGCCATACATTGGTTTGAATAGGCGAGCATCTCGGGGCCAACCACAGGCCGCGAAACAGCCCCTAGCGGTGGTCGTGTGCTCTAAATTTGTGCCACGACTATACTTCGTTTCACCTTATGTGCGAGCGAAGGCAAAACTGGAAGCGCGAGCACGGAAGCTCCGTGCGTTCAGGCTTTGCTCGAGCGCGCGAGCTGGGGAGAAATGCAAAAGGCGCTGGTCTCGCGCTTCTAGCTTTGGCTTCGCTCACAGATAAAGTGAAACGAAGTATAATTTGAGCCGTGCCGAGCGGAACTCCGCGTCTCAAGACGCTCGCGCACCCCACCCTTTGCACTGCTTTCTTTCAGCCAGTCTCAGGACGCTGTTCTAGCAGTGCAGACAAAGGCATGGGCACGAGCGCGTAGCTTTGGAAAGTGCCTCCTATGCACGAGGTCTCGTACAAACAAAAGCTGAGCTAGGCTCACGCGCCTGTGCCTTTGTCTTCACTGCAGACATTTGTGAGATGGAGTAGAGGTCTCCTGATTGGTCGACGCTGTGTCACAAATTTAGTTTACATTCTAAGCGTGGGGGGAATATTCGGCGCTGGCGGCGGCCTTTGCTCCGCCTATTGTCCAAACTCTCCTAATATACGGCTCTGGATAGATGGATGGGGCTGAACCCTTTGAATCGGGTGGCAGCTTGCGCCACCTAGCCAGTATTTTTTTTAAGCTATTTAATTTACGAGTTACAAATCTAGATATTTAGTCTTAAATGCTATGGTCCGTACGACGGAGGCGCCTCTATGCAACCGGGTGCACACACCTTCCGCAGAAAGGGTCGCCCAGTAGGGAATAGGAAAATATTCACCCTTCCCTTGACCTATGCCACCAGTCAGATAATCTCTTCTTGGTTATCTCAACCTTCCCCATGTCTATTTTCCCCTCACTATCCCTAAATCCCAGTGCGGTTGTTATATTAATAGGCTCTTCAGCCACTACAGGGTGAAGCCCCTTACAGTAAAGTACCAAATGTTCAGCCGTCTCCTCCTCCTCTCCGCAAGCTCCACACACGGTGTCTACCTCCTGATATATAGCTCTATATGTCTTAGTCCGCAACACTCCCGTTCTGTCTTTAAATAGCAGGGAACTCCCCCTTGAATTATCATAGAGACTCTCTTTATCGATATCTGTTTCACACAACCTGTACATCTCCAATGCTGATTTTGTTTGAATACCGGCTTCCCATATACTTCTCTCTGTCTCCTTAACCTTCTTTTTAACTGTCATTTCCTGACTCACCTCCCCACTGTTGCCCACATATTTAGATCTGAGTTTTCTTGTTCGCTTTCTCCATTTTGTGTCAATACCCTTCATGTACAGATAGCTAAACACTCTTCGTGCCCACCGTCCCTCATCCATTTGTCTCAGTCTATCCTCAAATTCTATTTTGCTGCTTGCTTCCCTTCCTTTGAAAGACGACCACCCCATGTCGCCCTGTACCCCCTGATTTGGTGTCTTCTCATGCGCTCCGAGAGCCAGCCTACCCTCCCCTCGTTGTTTTATTTCTAGCCTTGCCTGAATGTCAGGTTTCATACATAGAACTGCATTCACAAAAGTTAGGCCTGGCACCATAACTCCCTTCCAAATCTCCCTGACCACTTCATACCTGTTATAGTTCCACAATGCCCTGTTTTTTATTACCGCTGCATTTCTATTGCCCTTGCCAGTTGTGTCTCTCATGTTCACTGAGGTAATCCGTATCCTCCTTGATCTACACGCCTAGATACCTATACTTGTCGACCCTTCCAACATTGCATTCTTGTATTTTAAGGACTTCACCCTCGTCATCGTTAAATATCATAATCGCCGACTTGTCACTACTGAAGTCCAATGCCAATTCATTTCCCTCTGCACCACAGATACTCATTAGTTTTTGTAAATTCATCCTGTTGTCCGCCATTAGTACTATGTCGTCTGCATACATTAATCCCGGTATTGACTGTTCAATCTTCTCGCCATGTCTGTAGTATAAGAGGTCAAAGCCAGCTCCACTGTTTTCTAGTCTCTTCTCTAATCCTTGGAGGTACATCATAAACAGTAATGGTGACAAAGGGCACCCTTGCCTAAGGCCTCGTTTTATTTCTACTGGTGCTGTCACTCTTCTTTCCCATGTTATAAAAACCTTGTTGTCCCTATAAATGTCCTTTAAGATTTTAATTATTCCATTTTCCACCTTCAAGCGCTTCATTATTTCCCACAGCTTTCCTTGGACCACATTGTCATAAGCTACCTTAATATCCAAAAAAGCTATCCATAGAGGTCTGCTATCTTTAACTGCAATTTCGATATACTGTGTTAATGTAAACAAATTGTCCTCCAACCTTCTTTCTTTCCGAAAGCCATTTTGTAACCCGCCAAGCAACCCCTCGTTCTCTACCCATGTCTGCAAACTGTTCTTTATAACTTGCATTACAACCCTGTAGACTACCGATGTCACTGTTATGGGACGATAGTTGGCTATGTCACCCTTATCCCCTTTATCCTTATATATTAAACTCACCCTACTTAACCTCCATTCTTCCGGGACACTTCCGCCTTCAATGACATTGCTGACCACTTCTCTTAATTTCGTCCAGGATTTAGGGGCCTAACGTTTTTAATAATCCAATAGAAATGCCATCTGGGCCTGATGACGTGCCACTAGGAACTTTCTGTACTGCCCTTTCCCATTCCCTTTCTCCGATAGCCTCATTTTCACCAACTAAATTACTTTCTTCTAGTTCCTCATTTTCTGTGTACCTTTGCTCCTTAAATTTCTCTGCCATTATTGCTCCTACATGTTTCGCTGCCTCATCCACTTCTAGTTGCTCACCCTGGGACGTGGTGATGCAATGCTGTTCTAACCTTGTTTTACGGCTCAAAAAGTTCAGGTGCTTACAAAATTTTTTGGCTGCCTTCCTGTCTTTTTTATTTACTTTAGACAACCATTGTGCCCCCTTTCTCTTAATTTTTTTTCATTTATCAAACAGGATGCCTCCTTTCTACATGTTATAAATGTATCCCACTTCCTATTTACTTCGATTTCTGGTTCCCTATTACTCTTAGCATACCTGTGTTCTCTAGATGCTTCCTGGCGTTTCTCTACTGCCTCCTTTACATCACCATCCCACCAGATCTTTGGTTTGCGTCTTCGCTTCCCCCTTCCTTTTTTTCGCACCTTTGCCAGCGTTAGGTCAAATTGCTTAGTTAGGCTTGTATAAGTCGATTGTGCTTGGTCGTCTCCAGAAATAACTTCTTCTATTTGCTTAGCAGCTGTCTCCAACTGCTTTTCGGTATAAAAGTTTTGGTCCCCTTCGTCGTTCTGCCCCGTTTTTGTGCTTAATTCTCTAGTAAAGCTCAGTTTTATACGTTTGTACGTTTATACGCCTGCACACAAACCCGAAGATTTAACCAAACGCGCATTCAAGTTTCAAGGCGTAGCGCCGTTTCAGTGAAACGTATGAGCGAAATCCTTTAAACTTCAAAGGTTGAGCTCCATCGCAGACGACCGCGATCTACCGATGGCTCTCCTGTATGGACATGGCGCCACCTCTTCGTGATGGCGAGCTTTGCGACACGCCACAACTACCGCAGTCACCCAAATCGAAAACTGGATCAAAAGCGTATTTTTTATCAAACCGGAGCAGAACCCAAACCGCAATCGAACCTTTTATATTGAACTCGAACCGGAACGAAAGCCAAATTTTATGTGGCGGTTACCAGTACGTTGGTAAACGTTTCGACGTGATAAAATCTGAGCAACGCTTGTTTCTGCGGGTGTTGGCGCGTAGCGGCAGCGGCGCAGTGTTGTCTAAATAAACGGCATCAACGTAAAAACGG
Organism: Ixodes persulcatus; assembly: GCA_013358835.2. Taxonomy (NCBI): domain Eukaryota; kingdom Metazoa; phylum Arthropoda; class Arachnida; order Ixodida; family Ixodidae; genus Ixodes; species Ixodes persulcatus. The sequence goes on along the minus strand of JABSTQ010011069.1, from coordinate 630,515 downwards.
TTTATGAATTATGTTAACACGTTCGCGTGATTAAAATATTCCTTTTTGGAGAAAATACTTTTGCGTATATTGATATTGTGAGTCTCCTTGTAAGTTATTTTTGCTCGATACGTGCAGTGTTTTATGACTTAAAGGGACAATGAAGGCGATTTTAACCAGCTCGCCTGCACCCTTACAATTTTTTCTATGAGGTGAGTAGCTCCTCGACGCAGTCGCCCAGTGCGGATTCTGATGGGAACAAACATTCATTGTGGGTTGAGAACCGCAAATTTGTAAACCAATTGAGCACATGGCGACTGTAACAAGCACAAGGCATAATATGTTTATCTAGGGAAACATATTTATGCTTTAAATAAACACAAAAATACTGACAGCCAGTAATTGTGACAAATATTTACTGAAACCCAACACTCCAAAAAACGATTCAATAAATCAAACTGATGCTTATACCTTCTCCATCCCCGCAGCTGCTTGCAGTATCTGTGGATTCTGGAAAGCAATAAATGTGATTAACGAGCATAACAGTTTCAACCTCTGCATTATTTCACGTCGTACCTGCATCCATCTCAGATACACTGGGGCACGAGCTTCTTTGGGTTGGCTCACCACTGGTCGCAGCCTCTGAAGATGATATAGATAATCAAGTAAATATATTAAATGAGTTAAAGTTTCGAAATTGCATAAAGTCTCCATAAACACCACTACTTATGAACATACGCACATGAAGGTGCAGATTTCGAACAAGAAATGTATTAAAATTTACCTAGTTACTGACGCACACCATTTTTTACATTGTACGACGCAATGGGGCATATTCACACGCGACTAGCAAGCGTTGCACGTTTTGTTCGTGATCACCATCATGGCGTCCGTGATAGCAGATGGGCAGATGGCGGTGTCCGCACAGCTGCATGGGCCACCCTCAACGAAATGGCCACACTACGCAGAGAATCTTTGACCGTTTCAGGTGGCATCACGCATGAAAACAGTGTCGCACTCGAAAATGAAAACCGAGAACAGCAGGCATTGCTGGTTCCTGGTTTTTGCAATTTCCTAGAGTTCGAACATATGAATTCAAAAAGGCTCGGTCGCCCTCCGTAAGGAGGCAACGTGAATTATTCGCGGTCGCAACAATGGAGAAAACCTTGACAAACATTTCGACAAGTAGATTTTCGGGTAAGTGTCAGCACGGATGACCTACTTGCAGAAACAAACTTTTATTTTGACAAACAAGATGCTAGAGAGACTGGAATGGAAGTTCCTTACCGCAGGAGCAGCAGAAAATTGGTATTGAAAGACACCACTGCTCGTGAGCACGCATTTCTTTACCTGGCAGAAATTTTGAAGTCTGTTGTTGCCCTTAGCTGCCACTGCAAAAAATCTAACACATTGCACGTTCTCTCCTTTGGCTCTTTTTTGATTGATTCGGCATTGTGCAAGTACTATATCAAATTTGATGAGTACAGTTCCGATTGGGCAGCAAACAAACATCTCGGCTACACATGCACGCTCAAGAGGTCCGACCCCCCAAAATGTCAACCATCCCAACACTTACCCGAGATGAAGTGCCTTGAACATAAACATATGCTCGCTACATGTCGTGATCTTTGTGAAGGTTTTCCCTCTTGATGCAAGCGAGTCATTCACGCTGCCCACTCAGGGAGAGCGACTGAACCTTTGCGCGGTTATGTGTGTTACGATTCTCTGGATCGGAGTCCGCAATGCCTGCTGTCCTCGGCTTCCTTTTTCAAGTGCATCCTTGGTGCTCATACCACAGCCGACTGCCATAAGTGACACCGTTTTTGTGAACGGTGTCACCTCAACAAAAAAAAAGTTTGCCGAGTAACATATTGCTCTTGCGGCTGTACAGGTGCTGCCATTTGCTATCACAGGCACATAATTGGCGAAGTACTCAGAGTGCACCGTCTGATAGCCATGTGTGCATGGATACGTCCTATACATAGCTTGCAACTGTCAACATTCCTGTGTACTGCCGGCTATTTCTACATACTGATTCCTTCATACTTTTCCCTCTGCACTGTGAAACTAGCACAGTGAATCATACATCTGGGAATGCGGGGCATGCCAAGGTTTGGCGCTTCTCTGGTCCACCAGAGGAGCGCCAAAGTTGGTGCCATACTTAAACCATAACTGCCATTGTAAATCCTAATCTGGGAATTCGGGGCATGCCAAGGTTTGGCGTTCCTCTGGTCCGCCAGAGGAGCGCCAAAGTTGGTGCCATACTTCAGCCATAACTGCCAGAGCAACGCCTAATTTCGGTATTTGGGACGTGCCTCACGCGCCCCAGAAGAGAATTAAATTAAACAAGCGTCTGAAACACGATGGTCAGATGTCATCACCTCCGTTCCCAAGCAGCACGGGAATACTTTGCAGTATCGTGCCAGTACCGGTCGAAAGTCGGTTCCAATATCGCTCAAATGTCCAGTTTTCACCACCGTTTGATATCCGGCAGGTATTGCCGTACAGCCGTTTTGCCCCGGCCAAGTGTTCGCGCAATATTGTGCAAATACTCTACGATGCGTCTGCTCCGTATTGGCCGAACGTCGTGCAAGTCTGTGTTGTGTAGGACGTTGCATATCATTTGTAGCATTTAAATAACATATACAGACAAAAAAAAAATTTCGATCGCTCCCAGAAGTTTCTTAAACAACTATCATTACACACAGTGTATTCTCGACATATTTACAAAGGTCACACTTTTCTGTAAACCAAACGCAAATTATAAAATAGAATTAACACTGTCCTCATGCCAAGCAAAATTCATCACACAAAAAACCGCGGAGATTGAGAGGAAAGCAGGACTACTATCAGAAGCATGCTTGCAGTGTACTTACTAATAAAAGAGCGATATCATGTAATCCTTGATAGATGCATAATCCAACACAGGCACCCCACAAACACACTCGAGAAAGAATGTTGCGCACATTCAACTGACGTCTCATCGTCGGCGGAGAGCAGTTTTTGTCGAAGCGTGTCCAACAAACACATCACAAGAATTCCACAAACTCCGGTGAAAAAAATGGCTGTTACCAAAAAATTGGCATGGACGTATTCTGGCCGTTTACGACGAAAAAGGACGGCCGCGTCTGCAACGCACGAAAGCAACAGAACACTGAAGAGCCCATTTCGGAAACCGGACCTACGTGGCCCGCCTATTTCTCTAACTAGGCAAACGGCGAAAACAACAGCCCCACAGATCCCATCAGCGTGACAGAGAGAGTCACGTGAAAAAAGTTTTGTCCAAACGTTTTTGTCCTACGCGTCCTACACAGAGAGATCACGCGCTTCGCTCCACCCTTTTGATTTGCTTAAAGCGGCTGTCGCGTTCGCTGACAGCAACACGAAGACAAAAAAGCAGGTGGGGAGGATTTGCAAAAGGCGAGGTCGAAGGAGCATCAACAACGCAGCTAAGCTCTCTCCGCATTTTCCACGCTTTAGAGTACAAAAAAAAAGAAAAAAAAGGTCAACTTTAAAAAAAAAAAAAAAAAAAAAACAGAAACAAAAAACCTGCTGTACAGCCAAAGCTACAGGGGAAAGAGTGTATCCCGACCTGTTCAACAGTAGGGAAATAAGGGACGGGGAATGCCAGCCCTTCTCTGGAATGAAATGGAACGGAATGAAAGGAAAGGCCGCTTCTGCCGGTGACCTTATCGCCTTGCCTAGTCTGTCAGCGTTCGGCTTCCATTGTGGGCCTCAGAAAGATAATCTCCTTTCTTGAGAGCGAAATGGAGGGGGTGCTTATGTTTTGCGGGCTTGTCGCCATCCGATAGGCCTCAATTATTTCTCTCCCAACTCGCTCGCAATGTCCTCCCATGGCTGTCGTGCCGGCGAAATTAGGATCGCAGCCGAGACATTTTCTCCCGTGAATGACGATCGGGTGCTGAGAATCCGAAGCAGCTCTTTCGGCGTCCATTTGATGTTCTCGGAGTCGGTCGTTGAGGCATCGCCCCGTTTGCCCGATGTACCTGGCCCCGCAGGACAGGGGTGTCGCGTACACATTTTTCGCTTCCTCTCCTTCCCCCAAGATTTTCCCTTCCCGCACTCCCACGGAGCGGGCGGGCTTTGAGCTTGAAGCCGAAAGTAAATGTTGTTGAAGTTGAAAGATTGTCCTGTCTGTATCGTCCCTTATGTGTCTCCACTTTCTATATGTTTAAAAAGTACCAACACGCTAAAAGAGTACAAGTTCCGGGATTTCATTTTAATTCCCCAAGTGTGATGCGGGAGCGGCGCAACCTTTGGACTGGAGAAATCAAGAGACACTCAAAATAAGATAAAGTGGCCAGCCGAATAAAACTTGATTTCTATTTAATTAAGATGAAGACCACCCGCGTACATCAAACACCTCATCAGCCGAACTCCAAGGCAATAAGCCTAGTTCTGGCGCTTGTTTGGCCAACTTTGGCCCGTAGCTGCCAGATGACAACCGAACTATTGGTAAGCGAAGCCTAACTTTGGCACTTGTTTGGCGACTTTGGCCCGTAGCTGCCAGATGACAGCCGAACAATTGGGAAGCGAAGCCTAACTTTGGCACTTCTTTGGCGACTTTGGCCCGTAGCTGCCAGATAACAGCCGAACTATCGGGGAGCGAAGCCTAACTTTGGCACTTGTTTGGCGACTTTGGCCCGTAGCTGCCAGATGACAGCCGAACTATCGGGAAGGGAAGCTTAACTTTGGCTCTTGTTTGGCGACTTGGGCCCAAAGATGCCAGATGTCAACCAAACTACAAGGTAGTAAGCCTAACTCTGGCACATCTGTGGCGATTTTGGCCCAAAGGTAGCAGATGACAGCCGAACTATCAAAAAGTGACGCCTAACTTTGGCATTAGTTTGGCGATTTTGGCCCAAAAATGCCAAATATCTGCCGAACTACCGGGCAGTAAGCCTAACTCTGGCATTTGTTAGGCGATTTAGGCCCAAAGATGCCAGATGATAGCCGAACTACCAGGCAGTGAAGCCTGAGTTTGGCACTTGTTTGGCGAATTAGGGCCAAAATACACAGACTGTTGCCAAGGGAGGTCAGGTTTGGCTCTACTTTGGCTTCTTCGGGCTTTTCAATGCCCTAAACTCCCAGACAAAAGCCAAGTTTCGGCCCAGAACTCGGTGCTACCTGGGATTGCTCTTGCGGCTGTACAGGTGCTGCCATTTGCTATCACAGGCACATAATTGGCGAAGTACTCAGAGTGCACCGTCTGATAGCCATGTGTGCATGGATACGTCCTATACATAGCTTGCAACTGTCAACATTCCTGTGTACTGCCGGCTATTTCTACATACTGATTCCTTCATACTTTTCCCTCTGCACTGTGAAACTAGCACAGTGAATCATACACTCGTGGCACATAAAATACCAGCAAGGCCGCAAATTATGTCACATGCAAGCTATGTAGAGTTCGACTGTATCTATAAACTTCGGTAGGTGCTATGTGAGGAGTGTGGGGGGGGGGGGGGGGGCGACGGAGGCGGTTGCCCCCCCAAAAAAAGTCAACCCCCACTCCCCCTTTCTCGGAGGGCAATTTGACATGGGTGGACCCCCCCCCCCCCCTGGTGCACACGAAAGAATGGGAGAATAGTATCCTTACAAATTTTCTCTCCCTCTCCTCCCTCCCTCCCTCCCTCCCCCTCCCCTCCCTCCCTCCCTCCCCCCCTCCCCCCCTCCCCCCCCCCAAAACGGAGTTCTGGATCCGCCCCTGCCTCCACATCACAATACTATAGACCTTTTCGGCCTCCATCGCATGGGCGCTGCCATCTTGGAATTACGTGACGCGGCCGCCATAAGGTGGCTTCAACTCGTCGCTCCACTCTCCCCTCCGCGCCTCGGCGAAGGCGCGGCATTCGCGTTTTTCGTCGCGTTTCACCGCGTTTCTCGCCTGCTTGTAAATTGCCGCCCGATGTTTACATTTAGAACTTAATTGCATGCCATCATTATGTGCACGACTACATATGCAGTTAATTTTGTAACAGATGTGTACTATTTTAACCGTCGGCGTACCGGATACGCGTGAGGAGAGAGGAGATACAGAAATCAGCGTCAGACCTGGCGCATATTGAGACCAATTATTTATGACAACTTAAATTTACCCAGTGATAATGGCGGAATATTCGAAATAAGTATAGTGCAATGTATATGTATAATGGCGCATTTAGAATCTTTAGGAATGTGACCAAAATACTACGCAGCATATGAAGCTATGTGTGTTTCCTGAAAGCCTCCGGCCTTGCCTTCATAACAAATTTAAAATAGTTGTTTCTGATTATATACGACATATAAGATATAAAGGTGACGAACTTTAACTCACATTTTATCTGATGCTTGAGATAATGGTAACGTCTACATCGGGCGATTTGTTTGTGCACGACATTACACCTAAATCTGTTAGACGGTCTTAAATCGTTTTTGCAATAGAAACGTTTGCTTAATTTGTTTATTTATGAATTTAGAGAAACTGTACACTATGCTCAGTCACATATCTGGAGTCATGAAAGGGTGTTAACATTTTTTTATACCAAATTTAATAATGAATTTTTTCTATTTTAAACACAAAGACCCATGTGAAATAATCTGTCACAGGCAGCTTGAGAGTGCCTAGGGCTCGCATTATGTGATGCCGAAAAGAAGCCATCTACATGAAAATCACCCAAGGTCAGAGTTCTTGATTTTAAATCGCTTCAGTTTGCATGGAGGTCTGTCATGAAGGTTCATCAAGTCGTGCCTAGCATTCGACTTCAACCAAACGTACGAGACATCACTTCTCTCGTACCCTTAATTTTAGTTGGCAAAGTTTGTACAGACAAAATTTCAGATTTCAATTGATGGGCCTCACTTATCTCATGTGCCAAGCACGTCGTAATCAAATGTCAGTAAAACAAATAGTTCATTTTCTAACGCCAGCGTTGTTAAATGGTGTTAATAAGTACTTTAGCAAGGTCAATAACTAAAGGAATTTCCCACCCGACCTAGGACGCTGACCATCGAAATATATCTCGAGTACTTCATTTTTTTAAAGAAAACAGCCCGAGACAATATTACTTATTTCTTAGAATATCTGCGTATTATAGGAGACATTTCGAGTTTCTAAAGTTCACAGAAAGTTGGTGTTCGCGAAAATCAGTCAGTGAACTTGCGACTTCGTGTGTTTTTCGCGATTTAGGAGGTTTTTAATCAGGTTGTGGACCTGCATTTTTACTATATATCTACTCATTATTCTCTTCATTCTTTTTTTTTTTTGAAACTTGGGTCAGTGGGTTAGGCCGTAGACGATGGAACCCTCCTTGTGCATCGTAGTCGTTACGCCGCCGAACCTGACCGAAATTAGCGACGAACATGACCCGATGAATCGTAAAGCGTTCGTAAAAAAGTCCGCGAATATGACTCGAAACCACTTCGTGGTTCTCGAATTGGCTCAGTACCACAGTACTATTAGTTGTGCGCTATGACGGGTACATTTGTATGACGAAATTAGGCGAGAATGACATAACACACCAACACAGCCGAGAGCGCGCTGAAACCAAAACCAACCAAATTGAAGTCACCCAATGGATGGATGGGGCTGAACCCTTTGAATCGGGCGGCGGCTTGCGCCACCTAGCCAGTATTTTTTTAAGCTATTTAATTTACGAGTTACAAATCTAGATATTTAGTCTTAAATGCTACGGTCCGTACGACGGAGGCGCCGCTATGCAACCGGGTGTACACACCTTCCGCAGAAAGGGTCGCCCAGTAGGGAATAGGAAAATATTCACCCTTCCCTTGACCTATGCCACCAGTCAGATAATCTCTTCTTGGTTATCTCCACCTTCCCCATGACTATTTTCCCCTCACTATCCCTAAATCCCAGTGCGGTTGTTATATTAATAGGCTCTTCAGCCACTACAGGGTGAAGCCCCTTACAGTAAAGTACCAAATGTTCAGCCGTCTCCTCCTCCTCTCCGCAAGCTCCACACACGGTATCTACCTCCTGATATCTAGCTCTATATGTCTTAGTCCGCAACACTCCCGTTCTGGCTTCAAATAGCAGGGAACTCCCCCTTGAATTATCATAGAGACTCTCTTTATCGATATCTGTTTCACACAACCTGTACATCTCCAATGCTGATTTTGTTTGAATACCGGCTTCCCATATACTTCTCTCTGTCTCCTTAACCTTCTTTTTAACTGTCATTTCCTGACTCACCTCCCCACTGTTGCCCACATATTTAGATCTGAGTTTTCTTGTTCGCTTTCTCCATTTTGTGTCAATACCCTTCATATACAGATAGCTAAACACTCTTCGTGCCCACCGTCCCTCATCCATTTGTCTCAGTCTATCCTCAAATTCTATTTTGCTGCTTGCTTCCCTTCCTTCGAAAGACGACCACCCCATGTCGCCCTGTACCCCCTGATTTGGTGTCTTCTCATGCGCTCCGAGAGCCAGCCTACCCACCCCTCGTTGTTTTATTTCTAGCCTTGCCTGAATGTCAGGTTTCATACATAGAACTGCATTCACAAAAGTTAGGCCTGGCACCATAACTCCCTTCCAAATATCTCTGACCACTTCATACCTGTTATAGTTCCACAATGCCCTGATTTTTATTACCGATGCATTTCTATTGCCCTTGCCAGTTGTGTCTCTCATGTTCACTGTGGTAATCCGTATCCTCCTTGATCCACACGCCTAGATACCTATACTTGTCGACCCTCCCAACATTGCATTCTTGTATTTTAAGGACTTCACCCTCGTCATTGTTAAATATCATAATCGCCGACTTGTCACTACTGAAGTCCAATGCCAATTCATTTCCCTCTGCACCACAGATACTCATTAGTTTTTGTAAGTTCATCCTGTTGTCCGCCATTAGTACTATGTCGTCTGCATACATTAATCCCGGTATTGACTGTTCAATCTTCTCGCCATGTCTGTAGTATACGAGATCAAAGCCAGCTCCACTCTTTTCTAGTCTCTTCTCTAATCCTTGGAGGTACATCATAAAGAGTAATGGTGACAAAGGGCACCCTTGCCTAAGGCCTCGTTTTATTTCTACTGGTGCTGTCACTCTTCCTTGCCATGTTATAAAAACCTTGTTGTCCCTATAAATGTCCTTTAAGATTTTAATTATTCCATTTTCCACCTTCAAGCGCTTCATTATTTCCCACAGCTTTCCTTGGACCACATTGTCATAAGCTCCCTTAATATCCAAAAAAGCTATCCATAGAGGTCTGTTATCTTTAACTGCAATTTCGATACACTGTGTTAATGTAAACAAATTGTCCTCCAACCTTCTTTCTGTCCGAAAGCCATTTTGAAACTCGCCAAGCAACCCCTCGTTCTCTACCCATGTCTGCAATTTGTTCTTTATAACTTGCATTACAACCCTGTAGACTACCGATGTCACTGTCATGGGACGATAGTTGGCAATGTCACCCTTATCCGCTTTATCCTTATATATTAAACTCACCCTACTTAACCTCCATTCTTCCGCGACACTTCCGCCTTCAATGACATTGCTGACCACTTCTCTTAATTTCGTCCTGGATTTAGGGCCTAACGTTTTTAATAATCCAATAGAAATGCCATCTGGGCCCGATGACGTGCCACTAGGAACTTTCTGTACTGCCCTTTCCCATTCCCTTTCTCCGATAGCCTCATTTTCACCAACTAAATTACTTTCTTCTAGTTCCTCATTTTCTGTGTACCTTTGCTCCTTAAATTTCTCTGCCATCATTGCTCCTACATGTTTCGCTGCCTCATCCACTTCTAGTTGCTCACCCTGGGACGTGGTGATGCAATGCTGTTCTAACCTTGTTTTACGGCTCAAAAAGTTCAGGTGCTTACAAAATTTTTTGGCTGCCTTCCTGTCTTTTTTATTTACTTTAGACAACCATTGTGCCCCATTTCTCTTAATTTTTTTCATTTATCAAACAGGATGCCTCCTTTCTACATGTTATAAATGTATCCCACTTCCTATTTACTTCGATTTCTGGTTCCCCATTACTCTTAGCAGTCCTGTGTTCTCTAGATGCTTCCTGGCGTTTCTCTACTGCCTCCTTTACATCACCATCCCACCAGATCTTTGGTTTGCGTCTTCGCTTCCCCCTTCCTTTTTTTCGCACCTTTGCCAGCGTTAGGTCAAATTCCTTAGTTAGGCTTGTATAAGTCCATTGTGCTTGGTCGTCTCCAGAAATAACTTCTTCTATTTGCTTAGCAGCTGTCTCCAACTGCTTTTCGGTATAAAAGTTTTGGTCCCGTTCGTCGTTCTGCCCCGTTTTTGTGCTTAATTCTCTAGTAAAGCTCAGTTTTATACGTTTGTGGTCACTACCTAGGCTTTTGACACCCTCCTCATCTATTTTAATTTTTTCCAGCTTATACATTCTATGGGACATCAGTGCATAATCTATTGTGAACTGTGACCTGCCCGCTTCCCATGTTATTAGTGCTTCACATTTCTCACTAGTGTTACATAGAACCAAGTCGGGCCTCTCGCACATGTCTAACAACATGTTTCCTGTTGAATCTGTATATCCATCTAAGTCCTCTACATGCGCGTTCATGTCTCCCACTACTATTATTATCTCGTGGCCTTCTCCTAGCTCGGTAATGTCTCTTGATATACATTCTGTCATTCTTCTATTTTCTTCCTTGGCATTTGATCCCGTCCACATGTACACAAAACCCAGAAGTGCTTGCTCCCCTTTTAGCCATAAGTGTTCTGCACAATCATTTCTTGTTCTCCGCCAATTTGTGCTTTTTCTGATGAACGCTCCAATTCCACCTCCCTTTTTACTACCTTCCCTTCTGTTGCATTCTTCCCAAACATATTCGCTAATGCAAGGTGGATGCTCCGTATCTCAAAGATGCGTTTCCACTAGCACATATACCAATAAGTCTTTATGTGTTAGTTGCTCCTCTATTTCTTCCCATTTTAGCCTATTCCTACCCCCCTGCATGTTAATGTATCCTATGACTGACTTAAATGGGCGCCTACCTCTATTCCTTCTACGGTTTCTACGTTGTCTACCACTATACCCTCCCCCCAACTCTGCCTCGTTTACGCTGGTGCCCTCAGGGCCCTCGGTCCCCCCAAAAAAGCTGTTGCCTGACTACCCAGCCTATCCCCTACCCTGCCACCCGTGACTCCACTGTAGTGGATGCCACTCTGTTCAAGCGGAAGGGAGCCAGCCTCGTACACCTCTCTGTTAATCTTTACTACGCCGTACTTAAGCTGTCGGCTCATCCCCTTGATTATGCGGTTAGCTTCAATTACCCGCCTGTCAGTCTGCAATGACTGACCCCGGACCTCTGGGATCGTGCATATGACAACATGCACGTTCTCATTGATCACCCTTAGTTCCAGCAGCCCCACATATAGCTGGTGTCCGAGGTTCTGGCTTCTTCCCCTGAACACGTCGTTGAGGCCCGCGTGGACTACGACTAGGTCCCGGCCCTCCCTGTTACCCCATGCAAACTCCTTAGCTTCGGCCATAGCGTCTACTATACACTTTCCTGGCTGGGCCACTACCGTTACCCTCTCGTCCCCCTTGACCCTAGTTAGTACTCCCACTTTAATCCCGTTAACGTTGGAGTCCCCCACAACCAACACCCTTCTGACCTCTGGCTGCCGCCCTTCCTCCTCTCCCTGACTATCCTGCGGCTGTCGGTCAACATCTACTTGGCTGGTCTCCCTTACCGCGACTGGAGCTACCTCATCTAACTGGCTCCACCCCTCCCTCAATACAGCGCTGTAAGGTCGAGGAGCTTCCCCCCTCTCACTAATCTAAACCTGCTCACTAGCATTACGACCCTCTGCAACCTCCCTTCCTGCCACCTCCCTCTTTAGCTCTTCCCACTGGCATTCAATAGCTACCCTCTTCTCAACCTCTGTCCTGAGTGCACCTTCTAACTCCACTACCCTTTCCTGTCCTTCCATGCACTTTCCGTCTCCCTCGCTAACTACTCCTGTCAAGCGCTCCACCCTACCCTCACATTCCCTTTTACGCTGCTCCAACCCAGCCTTCCACGCTTCCCCCTTCCTGAGCTCCTTTAGCTGACCCTCTAGCTCGACCCGCTTTTCCCGCGCCTCATTTAGCTGACCCTCCACACTCGTTACCCTTCCTTCCCATTCCCTGGTAAGCTCCTGCAAAGCGACCTGAGATTCCTCCCTCTTGATAAGCTCCTCAACCTTAGCCTTAAGCACCACCCGCTGTTCTCGCTCTGCTTTAAGCTCCCGCCGAAGCTCCTCGACCCTAGCCTCGCATCTCCCTTCCATCAACTTCAGTCCCACCTCGAACCTCTCACAGATTCGGCAAACCAAACTACCCTCCTCCGCCTCAGCTAGGCTCTCGAACTCCGTCTCGTCTAAGTGGACCCACCGTCCACACTCACCACATGACACTAAGTCATTCACTGCCCTTTCCTGCTCCCTAGGCCGACCCATCGCGCCTATGTAACAGGGAACACAGTGTCTGCAAAAAAGCCCGCCAAAAACAACAAAAAACACACGCTCGTCCAGCTAACTATTAAAAAAGCCCGCCACTGCCCTAAGCTAGAATATCTTCCTACTCTAGCCGCTGCCTGGCGCTACGGAAACTACTCCTTGCACCCTAGAACCAGCTGACAAAAACATATCTACCGAAAACAAAATCTCGCCAAAAATCAAAAACAAATCAAAACCAAAGGCCACTCTAGCCTAACTTACAGTGGGCTAAACCAGCCTAGCTACCAACGCTACCGGCTACCTAGCGTTACAGAAACTACTCCATGCACTTTAGGACCAATTCACAAAAAAACTGTATCAACCGAAAAAAAAAGCCCGCCAAAAATCGAAAAAACAATGCCCACTCTAGCCTACCTTACTGGTGGCTGCCTGCGGCCCAAGCCGCTTAAACTAGGCTAGCTACTTAATCTAGCGTTAACTAACTTTACGGCAACTATCCCATGCACTCTAAAACTAATTTACCGAAGAAGAAAACACGAAATGGCACTTATCTCACACCCGTCGAAGAGACCCGTCGAAGAGAGGCTCAGAACAGATTGGCGCCGAGTGCGTCAGCGCCCTCTGTCCGCCGGTCGGGTAACTACTGAGATGCAAAGGTCTATAAGTGTTTGTTGTAGTGCTTGCTATTAAACATGCTGTCTCTGAAATGAGAATGACTTACAAATGGCCAGTGTACTGTTTTTGATAACTTGCCGAAACGAAAGAACAACCCTCACGACAGTATTTGTTCGCAGTAAAATCGATCCCAACTTTGAAATAAAAACCACACCAATAATGTAAATAGTTTTTTTTTTTTTTTTGGAAGGGGAGAGTTTTAGAAGTTCAAATTTCTCGTGACAACTCTAAAAATGAAACTTGACATGCTTTTGTTTTTCTTCTTTTTTGTTGATTAGAGCATCGTTGGCTCATTCACGCCGGCGATATAAGTAGTCACGCGATGGGACTAGATCGCATCGCAAAAATTAGATTAGATGGTCACACTGGCGTGCGCGATGAGCGAGTCTAACGCCTTCTTTGGCGAGTCGCTTCTCGAAAACTCTCGCTCCGAACGCCGTTGACTGGCTGAGCTAGAGTGCCTCAATGGCCTTCTGTTTAGGGTGATGCCATCGTTTGTAGTACCCGATGCCGACAGCACGCGCTCACTGGGAAAATAAAAAGAAATCGCCGGAAACAAAATGTCGCCGTAGCGCAGTCAGCGCCACGAGCGCGTGAAGGGACACGCTCTTTCACGTGCATCAGAACAAAATATAAAAATAAGCGTTCGAAATAAAACCATCAAAACCAACATCACCCCAAACAAAGCGCACATGAAGGCTGAGCCGCTCTGGTGCGACTAGATCGCATCGCAAAAAGTCGGGTCAGCAAGCGACTGCTCAAATCGCGTCGCTTTTTGCTCGCGATGAAAGTTATCGTGCGACTAGATCGCATCGCCGGTGTGACGAGGAAAGGTTCTCACCTTGGGTTGATGATCTGGGGGGCTATGTTGCACGTTTTGGACTCCCAGGAGACTAGGGAGAAGGAAGTGACGTAGGTGTAAACGGCTTCCATTTTTTTATATACAAATAAGTGTGGATTTAGAGTAGGACGATCGACTTTAAATCGTAGGGTACGCCTTCATACGCGAATCGTTCGTAAACCGGCTGCAGTGCGTTTCAGTCATTTTTATTTACAAAGTGCATACCTCACGACATGAATGAGTGGAGTCTTCCAGAACCCGTCGAGTGTGGAGTGCGTGGTCGCATGCTCCGATATATACAAAACCTCTTTTGGAGACTTTTTATGTTGCATTGAGCTGCACATTGTTATATATTTCTTTAAAAAAAGGTGTTCCGTAGGGACGTTTATAGAGGTCGACCGTATTCGCAGTTAAGATAAAGTCTGGTTAAAATAATCTCACAATACGTTGCTTTCTCATTTATGTTGATGATGTGCAAATATTGTTTTCCGCCCACAATAACCTGGATTGTGAGCTGGATTTCCATCTCACAATAAACTGGATGATCAGACGAAAAAATAAAAATGGTTTCAAATTTCTTCCGGAAAGCACGTTATGCGTGCCATTTTCTGTAAGATGAGTTTTATCCTTGCACCCAACTTTGTACTTGACCAACGTCGAAATTTCTGTGAGTCAAGAATATAGATTTTTGGGTGTACTAGATATATTTGATAACACACTTTTAAATCCCATTTGAGGGAGTTACAATAGAAACGCGTGATATCACCAAGCAAATAAGAACATATTGTCCCGTGTGTCTTGGGGTTTGACTGGCAGTGCGTTCTATGTTTTTATAACTCATTAGTTCGATCCCGCCTAGAATATGACGCAGCTGTGTGTGGCTCGGCACGGCCTTTTACACTGAGTATGTGGGACGAGTCCATCACCTATGGTTCCGACTTGCCAAGGGGGCTTTGCGCACATATCCTGTCTTCAACTTGTATGTTGAAACACACCAAGTGTACCTTGTTACAGTTAGCTGGTGTATTCTGATCCGGAACATCCGGTTTTAAAGCGCAGCTTTTAGGCGCTCGTTTCCGGGTTCAGTGGCGTCGTCGTCTGCCTCACCGCGCGTTGCAATATGGGACGTTCCCATAATGACCTCACACGTGACGTCACGTTTGACGTCAGAAGGGTAAAATTCTTCTGCTAAATTTGTCTGAAAAATTTATTCGCTGAACTTAGCGAAACATTTTACCCCCGTGACGTCACACGTGACGCCTCGCTAAATTTGGCAGAAAACATTCCACTGACTGTAACGCGGAAATTGACGTCACGTGAATCTAGAGCAATTCAGTTTCCCCGCTAAATTTAGCGGAGAAAGTTTGCATTAAGGTAGCGAAAAATTTAGCGGAAATTCCCCGCTAAATGGGAGGAGAGCACGAGAGGAGGAAGAAAGAGTACGCAGTTTGAGCAGGGACGTACCCTCCTCTCCGTATCCTCCCCTCCTCCTACTCAAAAGCTACGCTCTAATTCGGGAATACAGTGAATTGTAAACATTTTTGATTTTTATCCTTTCGCCCAAACTCCTCGGTTTTCTGAATTCTGACAACTGTATAGGGCGCCCGGTAATCTCTCGGCATTTAGGCATTTGTACTTTTTTGAACATTCCCGCGCATTATGTAGATCGTAATACTTTCCTACAAACTGTCGAAAGGGTTCCCCCTCCAAATGAAATGGCAAAACTTTGTGACTGGTCACTCACAAAGTACCGTAAGAATGTTGTTTCGCCTCAGGTCCTCCTCAAAGAATTTTCCTTTTTGGAGCATAAAGGCCCGTTCACACTCTTGCGACCGAGTACGACTGAGAGAGACGAGATCGCTTAAAACTTCTTACATTTTTTAGAATGAGGGAACAGACTGGCATTGTGGCGCCATCTATGCGGTGACCCTGGAACTGCATTTCACAAGAGCGAAGGTTTTGCGGGATTTCCGAGGTCAGATGTGCCTAATACCCATAGAAAGGCTCGTTTATGACATTGACAAAAGTTTTTCGAGCCAAGAAAGAAAGGGTAATGCGCGAGAGAAATAAAAAAATATGCCTGACCGCCGAGTTTACACTGCTACCCAATAGATGGCGCCAGTGTGTCCTCTGGTTTAAGAAGTTTTAAGGAATCCAGGTGTAAGAGGTCGCAAGCGGTCGCAAGAGTGTGAACGGGCCTTAAGTAAAGAGATTAGACTTACTTTTTTTTACAGATAGAACGAAAACTGCCTCCTGTGTGAGCTGTGTGGTGTATTCAGCTTGTTTAGGAATAGTTAGTTAGCTTGACTCTATTCCCTGCTTTTTGCTTCTTAGCTACACTGCAAATAGTGGCAATGCAACATATACCAGATAATGATATAAACATCTATATTTCTGTATTCCCAAGTGCTTTTCTGCTTGTCTTCTTTAGTACACAACCAAAGACTCTCATAGCACAGCTTCTACGTGTAAAACTAAACGGGCTCTCGAGCTCAACGAAACAATCAAATTTTGCTGGATGCCGAGTCATGTGGGATACAGAGGAAATGAAGAAATAGATAAGCTGACTGAATCTACTAAGGATAATATAGAAACCTACCTTGACTTGCACTACCACGATTTCGAGTCACTCTTGAAGAAATCAAATTTTAACTCCTTGGAGCTGGAATGCGATGTCAAAAACGAAAACGTACTTAAGGTTAGCAAAGTCATTTTGGACATTCGAGAGAACTCCTTTTATAGAAACCGTCGCCTGAAGTACTCATTTGCCGCCTGAGAATTCGTCAGTCTCGTTTGACGTACCAATACCTTTATGGCGTGGACGTAAAGCTGTGTTACTGTTTGGGAAAACTTTTAATATATTGTATATGTTGTGGCATTGTAGATTCTATCACAATCTACGTCGATCATGGTTTCCAGAGATTTTTAATGAACATCTTCCACTTCATCCCATGTTCCTGCTAGGCAATGAGGCTTTAGTATCGTTCAAAAACGTTTCAGGTTAAGTTGTAATTTTTAAAACTCTAATTACATTTTTATTCTTCATTGATCTAAATTAGTTTCACTTGTTGCAGTAAGGCCTCAGTAGCTTTTGCGCCAGAAAAACCGAGATCAAGAACACCCCTTACTGGAATGCTTAAATGTATCCGCTAATAAAAAAATACACAATTAAACATGACAATGCGGACAAATGCAACGCTTGAATGACTATCGCGGTAGATTTCAGCCCCGCTTATAATATGTAAGGGCATCTTACGCTCCAGCATGTCTTCATAAAACATTCTGGCAGTACCGCGACTAAATAAGCCAATTCTTGTAGACTTTTGAAGGTTGCGGTGCTGCCTGGTAAAAAAAACGTAACTGTCGCGGCACAGCTTAAAATTTGTAGCAAGAATTGTGTTCGCGCAGTGTAAAACATATAGCAAAAAATATGCACCATGTTGTCAAATTATGAGCACTTCAATCAGGCAGAGAAACACAGTGTGAAAAGGTTTCATGGTTTATGAGCCATGAAAGTTTTTCACACTGCGTTTCTCTGCCTCATTGAAGTGCTCATAATTTGACAACATGCATTTCTACAACAGTGTCCCAGTTCGTTTTTTTGTTTCATTTCATGATTTGGTATACGACGTTTTAGAAGCTTTGCAGCCTGTGTTATTG
The DNA here is from genome assembly GCA_013358835.2 of Ixodes persulcatus. Classification (NCBI taxonomy): domain Eukaryota; kingdom Metazoa; phylum Arthropoda; class Arachnida; order Ixodida; family Ixodidae; genus Ixodes; species Ixodes persulcatus. Next base: position 612,911 of record JABSTQ010011069.1, on the reverse strand, counting down.
TTTTATCAAGATTGTCAATTATGTTATATGAAGCCACTTGGAAACACAACACAGAAATCCGTTGTTTTATCACGTTCCTACATGAGTTAGAAAATTATACTGGTGCGTGTAATACTCGGGAATATCCCCAGACAAGAGGCCTCGGAAACGCCAAACTTGGCTCAAGTTTTGTGTTCTCTGTTCTAGAAAATACCTTCGAAGGTGCCGAACATGAGCACAATATTCCACTCATCAACCAAATAGCCAGCAGTCAAGGCTTTTTCGGTGAAAATTTTCCATGTGAAAACCAAACAACCGGATATCAAGATATCCGGTTGTTACAGAAAGTAAGCATGTAGTGAAGCCTAACTCTGGCATTAGCAATGCACTTCTGGTGCCAAATAGCCAGACGGACCAAGTAATATAAATGTAGGCCATTCCTTGGCGTTTTGGGACTTTCATGGCCCTAAACTGCCAGATATCAAATGTTACCCAAAGAACTGTACTACCTAAAGTTTGGCGTGAGTGGTGACGTGGTTACAAATATTAGAAAAGCCAAACTCAAACGAGGTACGAAGACGGGTATGTACAGGCTACTGGTCCCTCTTTTGTGTTTAGATTTTATATTATTAGTTTAATACGTCATTACGGGAACACAAGGTAAATATTTAGTCACTAAAAGCAGCGTCTCCACCTGTCAGTAGAAAGACAAATGAGGTAGAAACTTTAGAAACAGCACGTTTGCTGGTGTATCGTAGTCTTGAAGTTCTAGAATTTTATATTCATTGATTCTTTAATATTCGAAAGTATTTAACGTCGTAGCTTTAAAGATGTGCTGCATACAAGTTCATCAGACGCCAGTGCATTTTGCATTTGAGAGAGGAATCATCAAACCTTTATTTCCGCATATACACATGTTGAGATTTAAATGGCAAGACCGGGTAGACGGAGGTATCTCGCACAAACTGAAACGCAGTTCCATGAACCGAATCAGGCTTTACGAGCCGCCAGGATAAACCTGAATACCTCTGGACTGTCCATAATCGCCCCAAGCGGAACGGATTCATATAGCTTAGTCTGGAAGCCAGCATCTGCTACGGCTTGATCCAACGCATCTTCCGTGAGGTTTGCGTGCGGAAAGTCAACGTTTCCCACAGGATAGCTCTTTAAGCCTCCAAATCCAACGAGGACAAGCAGGCCGCCAGAGTTTGCGAGTGCTCCCACGTTTCTAAGCGCCCTTCGAAAAGATTCGTGGTCTGCTGTGGCCGAGTCCAAGCATCCGGAGGAGAGGACGACGTCGAAAGTTTCCCTGTGTTCCTCCGGGAGCACTCCAGGCTCCAGGACGTCGCAGGGGACAACCTTGCGGATGGCCGAGCGTGTGCGCTTGAGGATTTCCACCGCCCCTTTCTTTTTGTCACTGCAGAGCAGAATGAGGAAGTAGTGGTCAGCTTTTAGGTAGATATGATAGCAGATACTGTGTATAGATTCATACAATGAAGTAAAAATTATCAGGGTTTTGCGCCTCTAATTTCAAGCAGTCCTCAAACCTGCGAGGCTAGTTGCGGTCGCACATCGACGGCACTTTTTTTAGCTTTCCTTCGTGCCTTGTGCTCGACCTCTAGCAGAGTTGGTAAGTTTGTAGTATAAATTGTAGTATAAGGACCCTTCCGCAAACATTTATGTCCCTAGGATCTATTCGTCTAAGACATGCTTGTTGTTCCGTCTAACGGCGCATTCACACTGGCGGTTGAGGTACGCTTCCGTACTTGTTGCAGATGCGGTTCGCAAGCGACTTCGTTTCGGCACGCAGGGACGTGGTTGATGGTTTCTCGGCGATCATGCGTGAGCGTTTGAGACATATGTTTGGAAACCTTTTTTTGCAACCGAGAATCTAGTTTAATGCACAATCCAAAGCCAACATTTAGTTATTTTGGTACTGAAGGTTTTTCGACCTGCTGTTCGCGGGCCTCATGAGTTCAGGCAGCGAATACAAAGAGGTGGACCCACTAAACATGCCTGCGATTCTCTCAAAGTCGCTCACAAGAAAAACCCAGCTAGACTCGCCATGCTGACTCTGAGGAGAATGTCCCGAACCTTTTTTTAAGTGCACCTTGCCCGCCTGAATAGCTGATAGCTGACCTTGTTTGCAGAATAAAGAGGCAGTTTTCCGCCCTCATCGTTCGCTTATATTGTTATCGGAGTAGTGAGCGGCAGTGTATACCGCGTTGCGTGGAATGTAATCGGTGCTAGCCGGTTGCGGCTTCGTTAAAGGCGGACTCTCTTCTCGGCACTCACACGTCGATCGAGTCTGCTGTTTGCTTGACATGTAGCTCACTTAAACGCCGCATGGATTACTTATCTGCCGTTTGATATGTACAGTCGGGGACAAAAGTCCCCGGGACGCGCGAGCTGCGGCTGAAACGCATTGCTCTGCCATCTGCCGGCGGGTCGCCTGGTTTCGAGATCACACAAAGGCGCATGCGCGTCCTACTGTGCCTGCAAACATGTGTGTTTTCCCGCTCTTCTGCGGCGCGGCCCCTAACTCGGAATCGGGCGCGTGGTACTGCAGAACCGAAACCATGTCAGCGTCGCGTTGTGATCAGTAACAACTTCGCAGTTCGCGAAAGCGGTTCTGAGAAGTCGGTCCCGAAGCGGTTGGCAAAAACGCGCCCCAACCGATCGATCTCAGCCGCTTCGCTGTTTAGGACAAGCCGATCCGCTTTCAGATTGAAGGCGCCATAAGGCATCATTCCGTTTTGTAAGTCATCGTGATCAGGGCAGGTAAAGCAATGCAATAACGGGATTGCTGCACCATTTGCTAAAAACTGTCCCGGAATGGTTGCCCTGCTACATCCTGCTACATTTCGCCAAAATTTGGGTAATTTGCGCCAAACTTCCGCTACAACGCGAGTTCATTTTACGACTACTGCAAATATGAACGCTTAGGCTCCGATACACGGCAGGATTGTTGCGGTAGGCTTGTTTATATTTTCCGAACTTTCGATTATCGCCTAAAAGAACTTACTACTCAATTTTATCCCTGTATCAAACACTAACATTACTATAAAGTCGCTCAATATTTTTATTATAATCGAGTGTCTGCTTTTGTAAGTTAGCTAGCATCGTTAAATTCGGTTCTCACCTCGCGAAGGTGCACTGCAGCGAAGCGAGAACTGTGGAGTAGGCTTCGCGATATTCCGTATCTTAGAGTGCAACAGTAAATATTTATGAATAAAACTTCGGCTAGTATGCACTATAGCCTGCCATATTCTGAATATTTTTTTTTAATTGAAGATTTAACAACAATACTTTTGTATTGCAAAAAAATATGTCTACTGCTCTATCATCTTTATATGCCAACTCTCTCGTTTATTAATTATGTTTACACAGGTTCCATCTATGCGATGGCACACAGAGCGGAGTAAATTAACACTAAATTAGCTGGAAGGGTGAATAAAAACCTGTGAATAACCGTAATACGTTGGACTGAATTGTTTTTCAGGCTAATTTAGTGTTCACGTCCCAATTTCTTTTAACCTGAAGCCTACATATAAATTGTCATGGATGTTAATGATAAAACTAGAAAAGATTTGTGTTATGTTGGTCACTAAACTTACATAAATGAAGCAATGTCATATTTTTCAGTAGAATACATAAAGAAAGGCGCTCTACGTGTGCCCGACATCCTGCCGCTCCAAGCATCAAGTGGCGAGCGTTTTCATAAGCGCACGTCCCACGAGAATCACGCTCTCAGTGTCTCACGCCAGCGGATGTTGTTCTTTAATCTCTCTGTGAACCAAACAGTTGAGAGCAACTTGGGACACAGCAGATGCGTGTGTGCTTGCCTGTGCTGCGGACGCGTTCTGCGGATGTGCGTTGGTCGAATTTTAAACACACTCACAGACACAACACACATTTTTTTTTTATTTTCAATAATAATTTCAGTTTTATGAATACCTTTAGGACTTGAATAAAACAACAATTTGGGCAGTGAATGTGATTTCCGTGGAATATACCGTGAGGTATATTCAGACCCTAAAATAACTATCCATAGCAGTTCACGTTATCCTTCATCAATCAGCATAGTGTTTTGCCTGGTACTTCCACACGCTACAGCTAGTTTTTCGCTCGAAGGAAACAAGCTTACCGTGAAATTGATGCTGACAAAAGGTCGAACAGAGGTGGGAAGGCGAAATAGGCAATGTGTTTTGATGAACAGGCCAACAAACGAATTTTAATGTTTAATATCTGTAGTGGTAGGAATGAAAATGAAGTGTAATCTTTTGTTCAAAAAGTTTGTTTTGCTGCACCAAAATTAACTTTCAACTGCTCCATAGGGCACTCCAAAATGACTGGGACCAATCCCATCACTGACCATGGCATGTGTTGTTTCTAAAACGGTGACAAGTATAGGTACCTTAGACACCGACAAGGAGAGAACGACAGGTGAGAGCGTCAGGTGTCCCGGCTCCAGAGCCAGCTTCTTGACTTCGACAACGCTTCTGCGCCTCCTGCACCTCAAGCACGCTTTCGTTGACAAAGCAGGCCGAGAGGCATGGAGGGCGTGCTGGAGGTCGGGCGTTCTAAGGACACGCCTTGTCGTTCTCATGATCCTAGCGACTAGAGAAGCTTATTTGACCAGGTTTGGCGCGATGTTTTATTAAGGCGGTGTTGTGGTGGAACTCGGCCTTCCGTCCTAGCTTCCCACAGATTCTTGCTTTTTCTCTTCGTTACGAGCCAGTCGCGGCAGAAGCCTTTTTGTGTGCGCCACTGAAGCGGTGAGTGCGCGTAAAAGGATAGTTTCGTAAGACACAGTTGTATTGAAATAAGAACAATCATTAACTATAAAACAAATTTCTAAATATTGCTAAATTCTATTCAGCTGCAGTCAATGATGTGTAAAGTATGCGAGGTGTGCTCTTCGCTTTTAGCACTATTCGTCATTTTAGAGAAAACGCAAAAAAATCTACACGTAGGAAGAGCCAAATTGTGTCTTCCTTTGTCATCTCTGGTCGCCATGGAAGATGGTGTCCCTCTAAAAATATTTAGAGGTTTTCTTCTACTCCAAAAATAAACCGCAGATCACCGAACGCCCAATCTCCGCCAAATGTAGCTCTAGCCACCCGAACGAGTGGCCACAGTTTCAGAAGTAACCAATATTTTACTCGTAAGTTGTAAGTATTTTTTTGAAAATATCACTGGGAAAATAGCGGCCCACAGCGTTTCCGAATACATAAAGCCTAGAAGCGCGATTAGCTGAAAACGGGCGAAAATGGGCCTTACTTTTCAATTGAAATTTACAGAAAGTCTACTAACCTAAACTAAGAAAACTATGCTAAGAAACTCTACTATCATAAAGGTTAGCTCTAAAACTTTGGTATTTAGTACAGGCCTTTAGCACTACATTGTAAGCGTAAAATAAAAATTCGGCCATCCGCAGTTTTTGTTGCTTTTTAGATAAAAAGAAACGAAAAAAACGTTGCAATTTTTTGGCGGGACATGCTCTAGCTGATTTTCAAGCCCTTTGGTCGAGCGCTGTTAAACTTCGAGGGCGTGTGCCATCGAACTCATTATTCGCGATTGCGAACCCGAATATTCGCCGCTGTATTAATCTACCTTTTTTCAAATGATAGCTTTTGTCTATCGGGGTGTCTGCGGAAGAGGGAGTGGCTCGAATAGAGCTTGATCGGTAGGCTTGGTCGACCATTTGGCCACGTTGTTTGGGGACATTGGTTGCATTTTCTGGTGATCGAGCCGCGATTTTTCTGGGTTGCAAGTAAATCTGGTTGGCATTTTATTACCTATTTCTACTGGGTCGTCATCGCCCGTGCTTTTCATCCTGTTCCAGGACCGCGATTTTACCTGCCAACAAACCATCGCAGCAAGAATCTATTGCACGCGCCACACAGGTAGATAGCACGAGCCGATATCGCACATGCGATTCTATATAGCCCTGGGCAAATATAAAATACAGCATAAGATAGAAACTTAGGGGCCGGCAAATTTACGAGGCTATGGTTGCAATCAGATGGGAGCGAGTTTGTTTCGGTATTTTTAGTGCAAATTTCGAGAGATTTTAGAAGTGAGAAACGTTGTCGGCATGTTGGCGCCGACGAAATCTGAATACAGTAGTTTGACTTGGATAATTCATGATACGTGACATTTGATGCATACAAATATTTAAATGAGTCTACATTTTTTCTTAATGGAGACAAAATAATTATTTAAGGAAGTTCTTGAAACAACCAACAGGACTGATAGTATTTTTTACCAGAAAATTTCCTAACAACAAAAATCCGAAGTTTTCCTTTTTTTTTTCATGAATGAAGGTGTTTCTAGAGTTTTATTGTAATTTTAAATCGCGTTTAGCCTGTTCCTTTGCACAGAAATTTCTACAATTAAATATAAAGTACAAGTGCCCTGCAGGACAAAATATATGAATGTAATGACCAATCAGAAGTGACTAGTACATTTAGGAATTGTCGTAACTCTTAGTCACCCTAATGTATTTCTGCTCGCCCGCTTATTTTTCAATATCAAAATTATTTGACACCGTTTATTAGAAAACAAATATATGGTGTTCAGCCTCAATCCGAGCAAAATTATTTAAAGAAAAAGCCGTCGAAGGTTCACTAATGCTGTCTCTGCAGGTGAGATATAGTTCGCATAGTAATTGCAACCGGAACCAAACGATTAAAGGCTCGTTCACACACGTCGGTTGCATGCGACTGCGTCCGTTGCAACCGGAGCAACCGGAACGACCACTCTGCGCCGCGCGTACACACCCCTGCAACCAGTGCAACAAGCGCAGCGGGTCGTCAGCACGGTGACCGCTTCTACGCCGCCGTCAGCTGTTTCAGCGGTGCCTCTAAAAAGGGGGCGCACTGCCACTCAATGCCGTAACAGAATATAGATAGACAGTTTTCTATAGCCTAAAGCTTTATTATTATTTTTTTTTCATGATAGGCTTGCAGGGTACAGTGGATAAAAAAAAAAGAAGAAAAAGATGCAGTACGCCGTCTTGGACGATCAAGACTCTAATACACGACTTTGCCAATAGTACAAATCTCGCTACACGACTTTTCTGCGATTATAATAGACGATGTAATCTTAGCAGTGATATAGCAACGTAAAAATATGCTTTTGTGACCAGATAGACGTTGCGAGCGTTCATGATTGCTAACACTAATCACTTTTCTCCGGTGATGAAAACGCGTAAAAATTAGCATCCTTTATACGGTATGCACCAGTAATACCTTGAACTTGAGCACACGCATGAAATGCGCCAAATAAGAAATCCGGGCGATGTTCGAGGACACAAATGCTTAGAAAGCACCACTGTAGTCGAAGTAAACAAACACGACGGCACAGGCGTTTTTGCTGTCTTGAGAGTCCCGCCACGACATCGCCGCACGAGTAGGTGGATCTTCCCTTCTAGTACGTGCTGGGTTATCATTGCGACACACGACGAAAATTCACAGTTAGGGGTAGCGCTTTTACGCGGAACTATGAGCTTTCACCACGCCGTCTACGTCGATGATCACCACCGAAGCCATGTTTGCAGGAGCCGGCCGGCCGGCCCGCGACCGGCATGCAACGCTCGCGACCGGTTCTCCTCGACCTGTGATTGATCTGTCGTTGCGGTTGTTTCCAACGCAGCGGGGAAAGTTGGGCTCGCTCCAACTCCTTGCGTCGTGAACAACACGTGCGAGCGTCCCTCCGTCGCTATGGCAACTGACGGATGGAGACCCTTGCAACGGTCGTTTCGGTTGTTCCAGTCGTTCCGGTCGCTACAGACGCATGTGTGTGAACGGGCCTTAATGATTTCGACACAAGTTCCATGGTGGAGACCATGTTATTGTAAATATTTTTAGTATTATATCCAAGGAGGGACCACTTCTGATATATAGAAAATGTGCAGCGGCTTTAGAGTCATTTAATGTCAAACATCCCAGACGTTGCGCTCGACCATTTTTAATTTTAAAAGAAAATTCATGGCGGGTTACACCAATATTGTTAACCTTTTCCTAAAATATTTTGGAAATTTTGTTTATGGCGTGAGCGTGGTTTGAACTTAAAAAAATTGGCGTAAAATTAGCCGTTATTCTATAATTTAATAAAATCAAGATTTTTTTTTCGAGACTACAATTTATTTTATGTAATTTTAATGGCATTGAGCTAGCTACGTTGTGATGATTATGGAAGTTTTATGTTAAAAAAATCCAACACAATCACATTGAATTTAGCAATTTTTTTAACCTTTGTTTAATTATCGCTTTGCGTCTGACAATTTTAACTCTTTTTATTGAAATCCCTGTAGTTGTATTACAAATGAAAAATGTTTGAAGCCGTAAAACAGAACATGTACCAGGTAAACATATACATAAATTTGTGAAGAAGTTTGTTTGACTGCCTAAACAGTTGTTTATTCTACCCTGAGGTGGTCTAAGCAAAAATTAAAAAAAAAACTAATTTAGAAGAAGAGTTAATTGTCTCACATAAAATACATCAATGCGTAGTCGCCCAATTTTTTAATATATCACGCGAGCGTCGACCGCCGGGACGGCCAGCGCTGTGCCGCGGAGAATTGCGGCGTCACGGGAGAGATTAGGCGCGTGCGCACACAGCTCTCTCCGGTGCGAGCGTCGTCTGCTAGGCTATTCTGTTGACCGCACACAGCCCCTGTTCCTTACCTGCTGGCATAGCTGACCGCCTTTAAGCAAAGATCTGAACAGCGCTTGCTTGCGTGATACCGTGAGACTGCTCAGGCGTGAAAGAAACCGCGCGTCATCTCGTTTAATTTAGTTTTTTTTTTTTTATTCTTTTATTTTTTGTTTGCGTTTACTTTGTCAGCACCAGAAAAAGAAAAATACGATGACGCGACAAGCGGAATGCAACGATGCATTAAACTATATACGGCAGCCAATGCTACAAGCCATCAAAACCAATCCAGCGCTGTCACCCTGCCAAGTGACATCGTGCTTCCACGTGCAGTTGTGCCCAACAGGAAGGCCACGTGACACACTTTTAGCATGAACTGGCCAAGATGGCTCGTAGCGTCGGCTGCGGTACAACACAAAGTGAAACGAAGTATAGACCCTTTTCATGGCAAACGCCACCAGGAGTTGTTCTAGTCTTTGACGTCCCAGAGAACTTCCGGTTCATAAAAAGTATGAACAAAGCCCACCCTAACACCGCTGTTTGAAATGTTGATGAAACGTTTAACCACCAATTCTCCAGGTGAACGCCAAAAGAACGCAGAACCCCCAGATATGATAAATATTTTCGAATACTCTTGTAAACCAACTTGCCTCCTCCAAGACGTTAAATTGACCAGCCGAGGGCCCTCGTTAAATCTCCAACTTTGATGTGCGTGTAGCGTTTATGCTTTCTAGCACTGGCGACATAGGCAAGCTCGACATACTTTCAAAGACGGAGCGACCGGAAGTTGCTTGGGACGCAGGAGGCAGTTCATGTTTGTAAACATGAAAAGGGTCTATAAACAAAGTTTCCGCTTGGTGTTTTTTTTTTGTTTTGCTTTTTTATTAACTGCGTTGTTGCTGTTCTCATCTAGCCTCTGTAGCCGAGTAGTCACACTTTTCTTTGACCAGCGGGCGCGCGCACATTTTTATGCCTCCTCGAGTGCCCATAGACCAACGTTACTAAAACACTCAGTTGGGAAACTGCCATGGAGACTGCCTTCATAAAGTGTCTCCGATCTGTCCTCCAGCACCGAGCTAATGACGAACACAACGCCACCATCTTTCCCACAGCGGCCATTCGAGGAACCGCACGTCACTTCTATGTTGGCTTTAATCGGCCATTTTAGGGCCAGCACAGATACTGTGGAAGAGGTTACAGGAGCGCCACCCCGACTCCCCTGCGGACGCGCCGCGTCTTGCTACCGAAGTTAAAATGCATCTAGTTCGGGACGCGCCACCTGAAAGCAGCGCTTAGGCATAGTTGTATAAAAACAATATTAATTGTGCCACAAAACATTGCAAACTAAAGATTTTAAAAACATCACGCGACCTCCATTTTGTACTGAACTCCAATAAAAGTTACTACAGAAAGAGTCTTTTCCGTTTGTTTTTTCGCAAAAAAAGGCTTTCTAAAAGCTCAAGGTGACCACAGTACAGACAAATGACAAAGAGTGGCGCTGTTGTCGCATTTAGCTCGGTCTCGGTGTACGCCAGCGGCCCAGGTTTTGACGGCGAGTTTCCCAACTGAGTGTTTTAGGAACGTTGCCATAGACACACGGGAACGTGTTGCGAGAATGTCGATGGACGGCATGACGCAAAGGGATATAGCAACAACAGTCGGGGTTACACAAGCTAACATCAATGGGATTGTGAACGCATTCCAAGAGGAGGAACGAATCGGCGATGCACTTCGACATTGCAAGCGCCCTGCCCTCCTTTGCTACGGAGCAGGGGCTGTGTGCGATCAACGGAATAGCCTTGCAGACGACGCTCCCACCAGAAAGGGCTTTGTGCGCACGCGCTTCATCTCTCCCGTGACGCCGCATTTTTCCGCGGCACGGCACTCGCCGTCCCGGCGATCGACGCTCGCGTGATATTATTAAAAAATTGGGCGACTATACATAAATAAATTGTGAAGCGTTTAGAAGAAAATCTGGTCTTTACAAAATTATTGAATGATACCTAGCCTTATGCTCGTTTTAAAAGTTCAATCCGCGCTCACACCATAAAAAATGGCATCAAAGATATTATAGGAAAAGGGTAAGGAACTTGGGCAAAAAGTCAAATATGTTTTTTTTTTTTTTTTAAATTGGAAATTTTTGAGCGCAACGTCATGGACGTTTTACATGGAATGACCTTTTAGCGATAAAATGTAATGACGACGACAAAAGCAACACAGCAACAAAGACCACCGCGAGGAGGACAAAAATCGAAAAAAAGAAAAGTGAATGGGTAAGATACACTACTGAGGTATTCATTTATATACCCATACTAACCTATAACCTTCCAAGTCAGCAACCTCCTCGGCACGAGTGGTCCAGTCGATGGCATCTTTATCCTTGTTCAGCCACTTCTCGAGCTCGAGCCTGTTGCATTCGGCTATGTCGCTCAGCACGATGTGCTTGAATCGACTGGAGGCCACGAGCGAGCACCAGACCATGGGACCGCTGCCCACTTCCAACAAAGTCTCGCCCTGTACCAAATCTATCGAAAGCATACCAGACTTTTATATTGTCACGAATGACAAGTGATCAGGCAAAGAAAACTGAACTAAACTGAACGTTTAATAGGGCGAACTTGTGCCCGAAAATAAAAACGGAACAGAAGAGAACAGAGCGTCGCGAGCGTCGAGGTCGGCGTGACAGCAAAGTCGAACGCTGGGGCGAAACTGACTCTGGCTCGCTCCGCGAAGCCCCTTATGTACACGCATGAGCTTCTGGAATAATCGGCGCAGAAAGTTCGACGCGTAGAACATTCGCACCTCGAACAAGCACCAGGATTCTCGAATTTACCAGAACACTAAATGCAGGGATAAACAAAAGACACGTCGCTCCCAGGAATCGAACCCTGGCTTTTCGCGTGGGAGGCAGGTACGATAACCGTTAGGCCACGCGCGCGCTGCCTACTTGACCAGCTGCGCGCGCGGCATTACTCCCCCCTTTAAAAAAGTGCATCGCCCCGATGCAACACAAAACAAAACAAAATAAAAAAGAACGATAAACTAAAGAGTCCTTTGGAGCACATAAGGTCCACAGTCCTATCGAGCGTAGTACGGCTTCAGGCGAACGATGTGGACGACCTCAGGTCGTGGTGGGCGCCGTGACGATGTTCGTGTTCCGTCAGGCATCACCTCGTAGTTCCGCTCCCCGAGGCGACGAAGTACCTTGTACGGTCCAAAGTACCGTTTCAGCGGTTTCTCACTGAGGCCACGGCGACGGATGGGCGTCCACACCCACACCCTGTCTCCGGGCTGGAAGCGGACGTCCCTGCGACGAAGGTTGTAGCCGCCCGCGTCGACGCGTTGCTGGTCTTGAATCATGAGTCGGGCGAGTTGGCGGACTTCCTCGGCCTGTTGAGCAACCACCTGGGCGTCGTCGCTCTCATTGTCAGATGGCTCATGGGGCAGCATGGCGTCCAGCATGGTCGTTACCTTCCGACCGTGTACCAGCTGGAAAGGTGTGAATCCAGTGGTCTCTTGAACCGCCGTACTGTAGGCGAACGTGACGTAGGGCAACACCTCGTCCCACGTCTTGTGCTCTACGTCGACGTACATAGAGATCATGTCGGCGATTGTCTTGTTGAGTCGCTCCGTCAGCCCGTTGGTCTGCGGGTGGTACGCAGTGGTACGACGATGGCTGGTGTGACTGAGCCGGAGGATTTCTTGGGTCATCTGTGCCATGAACAGATGATCCGCGATCTGTAATCAGAACTTCGGGAGCGCCGTGCCGGAGGACGATTGACTCGATGAAAAACTTGGCGACTTCCCCAGCAGTCCCTGAAGGAAGCGCTTTCGTTTCGGCGTACCGCGTGAGGTAATCAGTGTCGACGATTATCCAGCGGTTTCTCGACGTTGACGGCGGAAAAGGGCCAAGTAGATCCATTCCGATCTGCTGGAACGGTGCGGTCGGGGGAGCAATCGGCTGCAGGACACCTGCCGGCGTCGTCGGCGGTTTCTTACGTCGCTGGCACTCGTGGCACGATCGGGTGTAGAGGTGGACGGCCTTGGGGAGCTTTGGCCAGTAATACTTTTCACGAATACGGGCCAGTGTTCGGCTGTAACCGAGGTGTCCGGACGTCGGGTCGTCGTGACATGCTTGAAAGATCTCCTCCCGAAGGTCGGTCGGGATTTCTCCCCGAAGTTCTCTTTGTAAAGCACACCTTGTCGGAGGACGAAGGTTGGCAGGGCTCTCGAAAAGACACGGGGGACAGTCCCCCCTCGTCCTTCGAGGT